>CM042871.1:2085689-2185689 GCA_023658055.1 Thaleichthys pacificus | reverse complement strand
GCCCCCCCCCCCTGGCTCCTCCTACCTTTGTGGTTGAAGAGCCCCTCCATGTCCAGGCTGGAGCGGGCGTGGGCGAGGCAGAGCGAGGCGCAGGGCACCATGCCCTCCTGGGGCGGCAGGCGCTCCGTGGTGCGGACCAGGACCCAGTCAGGGCGCTCCGGCACGCGCTCCACCACCTCCACCGTCTGGCCCGGTGCACTGTCATCTCCCCGCCGCCGACACCCGCCAGGAAGTCATGGATGACCACGGTGACCTCACATCCTCCCGACAACTGAGAGGGGAGAGGGAGGGATACAGGGGGAGAGAGAGAAGAGACAGAGAAAGAAGAGAGAGGAGGAGAGAGAGATATGGGGTGAGAGATGAGACAGAGAGAGACAGATGGCGAGAGAGAAAGGGGAGAGGGGGGAGTGAGAGGGAGAGAGAGAAAGGGAGAGGGGGGAGTGAGAGGGAGAGAGAGAAAGGGAGAGGGGGGAGTGAGAGGGAGAGAGAGAAAGGGAGAGGGGGGAGTGAGAGGGAGAGAGAGAAAGATGGAAATGTGTTAGTGCTCAACTTAAAAAGCTTGAAATTGATAACAGTACAAGAGAGTGTAATCTGGTGATAAAAGCATGTGACTCGTTCACAATAATGCAATGTGATCATTTAGCAGACTCTGTCCTACGAAGCGACGTAGAAAAAGATAAACCCTTTATCAAGACCATTGTGGAACTCACACACAATCATTCCAGGTGTTCAACCGGTGATATTCACCTCTGCATCTTAACCCATCCCTGCGATTCTACTCCCAGGGCAGACACATGCCCAGGGGCCAAGGCCAGGGGCCCCCCAGGGCAGACACATGCCCAGGGGCCAAGGCCAGGGTCCCCCCAGGGCAGACACATGCCCAGGGGCCAAGGCCAGGGGCCCCCCAGGGCAGACACATGCCCAGGGGCCAAGGCCAGGGTCCCACCAGGGCAGACACATGCCCAGGGGCCAAGGCCAGGGGCCCCCCAGGGCAGACACATGCCCAGGGGCCAAGGCCAGGGGCCCCCCAGGGCAGACACATGCCCAGGGGCAAGGCCAGGGGCCCCCCAGGGCAGACACATGCCCAGGGGCCAAGGCCAGGGGCCCCCCAGGGCAGACACATGCCCAGGGGCCAAGGCCAGGGGCCCCCCAGGGCAGACACATGCCCAGGGGCCAAGGCCAGGGGCCCCCCAGGGCAGACACATGCCCAGGGGCCAAGGCCAGGGGCCCCCCAGGGCAGACACATGCCCAGGGGCCAAGGCCAGGGTCCCACCAGGGCAGACACATGCCCAGGGGCCAAGGCCAGGGGCCCCCCAGGGCAGACACATGCCCAGGGGCCAAGGCCAGGGGCCCCCCAGGGCAGACACATGCCCAGGGGCCAAGGCCAGGGGCCCAACCTCATGCCTGGCAAGGCATGCTCTACATGGGCACACTGGCATGGTCTACATGGGCACCCTGGCATGGTCTACATGGGCACCCTGGCATGGTCTACATGGGCACCCTGGCATGGTCTACATGGGCACCCTGGCATGGTCTACATGGGCACCTTGGCATGCTCTACATGGGCACCCTGGCATGGTCTACATGGGCACCCTGGCATGGTCTACATGGGCACCCTGGCATGGTCTACATGGGCACACTGGCATGGTCTACATGGGCACCCTGGCATGCTCTACATGGGCACCCTGGCATGGTCTACATGGGCACCCTGGCATGGTCTACATGGGCACACTGGCATGCTCTACATGGGCACCCTGGCATGCTCTACATGGGCACCCTGGACAGGACAGCAATCTGATCTCCATGTTTTTTTGTGGAGGAAAACATGCAAACTCCTCCCTGAGCACTGACCAAGAGAGGGAACCTGACTGTCCAACATGTTATAGCTACTGTATAACCTGACTGTCCAACATGTTATAGCTACTGTATAACCTGACTGTCCAACATGTTATAGCTACTGTATAACCTGACTGTCCAACATGTTATAGCTACTGTATAACCTGACTGTCCAACATGTTATAGCTACTGTATAACCTGACTGTCCAACATGTTATAGCTAATGTATAACCTGACTGTCCAACATGTTATAGCTACTGTATAACCTGACTGTCCAACATGTTATAGCTACTGTATAACCTGACTGTCCAACATGTTATAGCTACTGTATAACCTGACTGTCCAACATGTTACAGCTACTGTATAACCTGACTGTCCAATATGTTATAGCTACTGTATAACCTGACTGTCCAACATGTTATAGCTACTGTATAACCTGACTGTCCAACATGTTATAGCTACTGTATAACCTGACTGTCCAACATGTTATAGCTACTGTATAACCTGACTGTCCAACATGTTATAGCTACTGTATAACCTGACTGTCCAACATGTTATAGCTATAACCTGACTGTCCAACATGTTAAAGCTATAACCTGACTGTCCAACATGATATAGCTACTGTATAACCTGACTCTCCAACATGTTACAGCTACTGTATAACCTGACTGTCCAACATGTTATAGTTTCTGTATAACCTGACTGTCCAACATGTTATAGCTACTGCATAACCTGACTGTCCAACATGTTATAGCTACTGTATAACCTGACTGTCCAACATGTTACAGCTATTGTATAACCTGACTGTCCAACATGTTAAAGCTATAACCTGACTGTCCAACATGTTATAGCTATAACCTGACTGTGCAACATGTTATAGCTATAACCTGACTGTGCAACATGTTATAGCTATAACCTGACTGCACCAGCTCGTTGTAGTGTCTGTTGAGTCAGAGCCACTCAGAGAAGGTCTGTCTGTCAGCCTCGATACATGAGACAAAGGAACCGTACGGCTGAGAGCCATGAGCACATGACTCACGTCAGACGGGTTGAACTGGGAAACATCCAGGAGATGTGACAGTTGGTGTGTTCTCAAAGTCTACGTAATATTCCTGATTTTCTTCAATGCATCATCAGGGAAAATAATCATTTAGCTATCAAAGCAAAATACCACCATTGTGCTGTTTGACCGGATAAATCCAAACCATTATCATGACCTAAGTAAGGTTGCTAGCAGAAGGACATCAGGATTCACACATAGTAAAAGAAATAGCTGTACGTACCCACTGATAGTGAGGCAAAGCCAGAGAGCTAAGCAGCTGACTGACAGAACCTGAGTCTCTGTTCTCCATCCTCTCCTCTGCTCTCCATTCCTTCATCCTACCCTCTCTCTCTCCCTCTCTCTCTCTGTCTCTGCTCCAGCCCACCAACACACCACAACAGGACAGTCTCTGTGACTCCCGCCTCCTGGGCTGTGTTTCAGCCTGCTGTAGCGGGAGCTAACTGACCCAGAGCCAGCCCCTACAGGAGGATATCCGTCAGAGAGAGAGGAGGTGTTTCTAGCAGAGAGACACAGCATCCTCTGAGAGAGAGGAGAGCTGTCTGAGAGTCGCTGCTAACACTCATTATCTCTCTCTCTCCCTCTCTCTCTCTCCCTCTCTCCCTCTCTCTCTCTCTAGCTTTCTCTCTCTAGCTCTCTCTCTCTCTCTGGCTCTCTCTCTCTAGCTCTCGCTCTCTCTAGCTCTCTCTCTCTAGGTCTCTCTCTAGCTCTCTCTCTCTAGCTCTCTCTCTCTAGGTCTCTCTCTCTAGCTCTCTCTCTCTAGGTCTCTCTCTCTAGCTCTCTCTCTCTAGGTCTCTCTCTAGCTCTCTCTCTCTCTAGCGCTCTCTCTCTCTCTAGCGCTCTCTCTCTTTCTCTCACATTCAACAGAAGTCCATCTACTCACGGTCACTGGCTCTATGGAGAGTGACTTTACAAACGGAGCAAAGAGGGAAACGTGTGTGTGTGAGAGAGACAGAGAGAAGGAGAGAGTGACAAACATTCAGTTACATTAAAGGAGCCATGAAATAGCACAGCATGAAATCCAGAACATGCTTGATGTTCTGGATGTTGCTATCTTCTAACCTCTAACTGACCTGACCATGTTTACATGTTGTTGATGGAGACCAGACAGAGGTGGGCACTGTTTCAGGCACACAGATGGAGAGCACATGTACAGTACATAAATTGGTGTCCAATGTCTCCAATTAAGAGAGCAGAGCAAGCCCAAAACATAGCTCCACTATGGAAGCAGGGAAGCTCTTAAAGAAACAGACTGTTCTGTTCTGCGTGTAGTGTGTGTGTGTATGTATGTGTGTTGTGTGTGTGCGTGTGTGTGTGTATATGTGGTGCGTGGGTATGTGGTGTGTGTGTATATGTGGCATGTGTGTGTATGGTACAACACAGTAGAGTACATCCATGTGTGTGTAGGAGTGCAGAGCGTCTGTGCTGCTAGCAGCAGATCGCAGCCTGGTTACTGTTCCCACGGAGATCCTCACACTGAGGCCTCAGAGGAGTCACATGACATGATGCACGCAGGAAATCAGTGACATGATACTGAGGTCTCGAAATATCCCTTCAGTCAACATGTTATTCTGAGGGAACAGAATTGGCGTTTTACATGACGTAAATGTTATGGGGTTGGCCAATAAATATCCAGTACCTCAATTGGACAAACAAGTCAAATAAAAAGGGCAGAATGGCGGCAAAGTTACTCGCCCAAAACCACTGTCCACTACAGGGTACATAAATGAATTGCTGGGTTTCAGTTAGATCATGCATAGGAAGTCCCTATCTATGCATCCTTCCAGCAAGCCAGCCGTCCAGCCAGTTAGTCATCTGTCAAATCAAATTAATTTCTTTAGCCCTTTTTTTACAAGCAATGTCACAAAGGGCTTCACATACACCCATAGAACTGCACCTAAACCAACCTAAACCCTCATCTATCCATCAATCTACCCAGCCATCCAGCTAGCCAGTTGCCTATCCAGCCAAGTCAACCAGCCAGCCAGCGGGCCAGCCAGCCAACCAGCCAGCAGGCCAACCAGCCAGCAGGCCAGCCAACAAGCCAGCCAGTGGGCCAGCCAGTGGGCCAGCCAGTGGGCCAGCCAGCCAGTGGGCCAGCCAGACAGCCAGTGGGCCAGCCAGACAGCCAGTGGGCCAGCCAGCCAACGGGCCAGCCTGCCAACCAGCCAATGCATACCGATCAGATATCACTGAAGTCATAACTCATCACTCCATCGTCTCCTACAAAGAAAAGCTCCATGTACTGTACCAGCCTAGGAGTGGGAGACTGGAGGTGTGCTGTGTGCTAGCTGACATGACTGGAGGTGTGCTGTGTGCTAGCTGACATGACTGGAGTTGGGCTGTGTGCTAGCTGACATGACTGGAGTTGGGCTGTGTGCTAGCTGACATGACTGGAGGTGTGCTGTGTGCTAGCTGACATGACTGGAGTTGGGCTGTGTGCTAGCTGACATGACTGGAGGTGTGCTGTGTGCTAGCTGACATGACTGGAGGTGTGCTGTGTGCTAGCTGACATGACTGGAGTTGTGCTGTGTGCTAGCTGACATGACTGGAGGTGTGCTGTGTGCTAGCTGACATGACTGGAGGTGTGCTGTGTGCTAGCTGACATGACTGGAGGTGTGCTGTGTGCTAGCTGACATGACTGGAGGTGTGCTGTGTGCTAGCTGACATGACTGGAGGTGTGCTGTGTGCTAGCTGACATGACTGGAGGTGTGCTGTGTGCTAGCTGACATGACTGGAGGTGTGCTGTGTGCTAGCTGACCTTGTCGCTGTCCACTGTGTTCTGCGAGGTGCGGGAGGCGATGGAGATGGTGTCTGGTTGGCTACTGCCCTCGCCCTGGCTGTCCAGCTCCTCTCCGTCCCTACAGGTAAACAACAGGTAAACAACAACAGGTAAACAATAACAAACAAACAAACACCATGGCAACATGGCAGGGGATCAGGATACAGTTTTGATATGTTACGTATAAATACAAATAATTATCTGAATCAGGATGCGTTTATTTAAAAAAAGGCTCTTATCCAAAGCAATGTACAGGGGTGATTTTGAACCTGCAACCTCTTGATCTACAGTCAAATGCTCTATTCACTGAACTATACCAACTAGCTGGCTCTCACAGGACACTGTGCGGGCTGGTAAGATTAAACTGACTCAAATGAAACTGTGTGGGTTTGAAGTCAGATAAGGACAACATTTGTTCTGACTCGTGCTCCAAAAGCTGCTGTGTTGCTTTAAAATGTCAGCTAATGTTTAGTGGGAAGAGAATTAAATTAATGTACTTTAGAAGTGTTTATGTGTTTGTTTTGGTTGTATGGGATTAGTTGTTATATTATTGTGTTCTGCAACCAAACTGCCCTCAGGAAATGAGTAAAGATGAAGTGAGGTCCCACCTGCGGGCCTTGTGCTTGGCGGTAGCGGCTTTAGGGATGTGGATGGGCTCCTTGAGCGCCCCCCGCAGGTGGATGGTGCGCTCCTGGATCACCTCACGGATGTGCTTGATCCAGTCCTGCTTGTTCTCTAGGCTGGATGCCTGAGAAGACACACACACACAAGTTTGTTCTTATATCCTAGTGGGGCCCTCCCATTCACTCCCATTCAAAAAGGTCTATTCTCTAACCCTTAATGTAACACAAATTCTAACCTTAACTCTGAAACCCCTTGACGCATTGTTTCACTATACTTGTGAGGACATTTGGTCACCACAAGAGTGGTTAAACAAGACCACACAAACATACAGACACACACACACAATGTCAAACTTTTGACCCAACCCAAACTTCAGTTTAGATTTCACGTGATTCACCAGTTGGGGTTTCTTTCAATCACTTAAATCTTAATTTTGATTAACTCTTAGGTATGTGTGTGTGTGTGAGAGCGTGTGTGTGTGTGTGAGAGCGTGTGTGTGTGTGACCGTTTGTGTGTGAAGACTTGCGTCTTTCTTTAGCATGAATCACAGACCCATCTTGAGGGCCCTTAGCAACAGTGATCAAGGCAGTGCTGTTACATCAGACACATTTACCATTGCCATGCCAGTTACATAAGGCACACGCTGTATGACTCACAATGTGTTAACTCAAATATCTAAAAGATGAATACAATAAGTCGTGGGAACAACCATTGTAGGATTCAATAGGAACTATGGTAGTGCTTCATCTCACAAATGACATTTGGATTGATTGTTGTATAGAGTTTGCTTGTTAGCATTCACCTTGAGGACCACTGTGCTATCTGAGGATGGGGTTAGCATGTTATCATTCACTTTGAGGACAACTGTGGTATCTGAGGATGGAGTTAGCATGTTAGCAATTCACCTTGAGGACAACTGTGCTATCTGAGGATGGAGTTAGCATGTTATCATTCACTTTGAGGACAACTGTGCTATCTGAGGATGGGGTTAGCATGTTAGCATTCACCTTGGGGACAATTGTGCTATCTGAGGATGGGGTTGGCATGTTAGCATTTACCTTGAGGACAATCTTGTTTGAGGATGGGAATAGCATGTTAGCATTTACCTTGAGGACAATCTTATTGTCTGAGGACGGGGTTAGCATGTTAGCATGTTAGCATTTACCTTGAGGACAATCTTGTTGTCTGAGGATGGGGTTAGCATGTTAGCATGTTAGCATTTACCTTGAGGACAATCTTGTTGTCTGAGGACGGGGTCCTCCCCATCCAGAGGGCAAACTTGCAGGGGTCTCCCTCCACATGCTCTGTGACCCCCAACTCAGAGGTCTGCGCATCAACAGCAAAATAAACACAACAGAAGATGTTATTCACAGAGAGAATATAGAAATAGAAGAGAGAGAGAGCGTGCTATCCTGAACAAACCTCTGCATCCACGTTTACATTTTGTTCATCTACAAATGCTTTAATCCAAAGTAAACATGGTGCACACAGAAAGTACAGCAGAAGGTCAAGCATCAGAAGTGCAGAGTTCAAAACCGAGATAAACAAACCACTTTATGTACATTAGAAGAGATTAATCAAACCACTTCATTTCCATCGTGTATCTAGAGAGTCAACACAGAGACAGCCTATCCTTAAACAACCTCCATATCAAAGCTACCGGCAATTCACGAAAAAAGCGTTGAAGTTCCTACTCACAAACAGCTTGCTCTTGTAGAGGTACTTGCTGCGGCCGGACGAGTCCTTCACCTCCTTGCTGAAGACCAGGGACAACTCGAACAGGAAGAGGTGGCGTTCGCGGCCCTTGCGGATCAGCGTCTTGGGGTCCCACACCTGGAACGCCTCCTGAACGATCAGCTCCCCCTGCGACTCCAGGTTCCCATCAAACCCTGTTCGGCACAGCACAGACGGAGCACGGTGATGTGGACAGCTCAGTGGTTAGAGCATTTGACTGCTGGATAAGCATCGGCAGGTTTGAATTTTCCCCGTACGTCGCTTTGGATAAAAGTGTTTACTTAAAGGACTGCAATACATTGCAGGCTTGTTAAACCCTACACAGTACAGACTACACACATTTTCAACTCCAGTGTCACTTGTATTCCTAGACTGGGAAGGGCCTATACTCCAGTTCTACTGATACTCCCAGCCTGGGTAGGTAGTGTACTCCCAGCCTGGGTAGGTAGTGTACTCCCAGCCTATCATGGGTAGGTAGTGTACTCCCAGCCTATCATGGGTAGGTAGTGTACTCCCAACCTATCATGTGTAGGTAGTGTACTCCCAGCCTATCATGGTAGGTAGTGTACTCCCAGCCTATCATGGGTAGGTAGTGTACTCCCAGCCTATCATGGGTAGGTAGTGTACTCCCAAGCCTATCATGGGTAGGTAGTGTACTCCCAGCCTATCATGGGTAGGTAGTGTACTCCCAGCCTATCATGGGTAGGTAGTGTACTCCCAGCCTATCATGGGTAGGTAGTGTACTCCCAGCCTATCATGGGTAGGTAGTGTACTCCCAGCCTATCATGGGTAGGTAGTGTACTCCCAGCCTATCATGGGTAGGTAGTGTACTCCCAGCCTATCATGGGTAGGTAGTGTACTCCCAGCCTATCATGGGTAGGTAGTGTACTCCAAGCCTATCATGGGTAGGTAGTGTACTCCCAGCCTATCATGGGTAGGTAGTGTACTCCCAGCCTATCATGGGTAGGTAGTGTACTCCCAGCCTATCATGGGTAGGTAGTGTACTCCCAGCCTGGGTAGGACCAGCGCTGTGTTCCTGTATCAGTCGTGCAGTGACACCCACCTTCCATCATGCTGAGGTGCATGGCGTCGTTAGCTCTCTTTGGGACACTCAACATCACCTCCAGCCCGTCCTTGATCTCTCCCTTCCCCTCTTCACAGCACGTCAGGAGCTCCTGCAGAACATCACACACACACACGCACACACACACACGCACACACACACATCACACACACTCACTATCTCTCTATTCTTAAATGAAAGGCTGGACTAAGTAGTGTATATGGGAAGAGTGTTGTGCAAACCTTTAACAGAAGCTGGTACTTGGTTATTCTCTGCACTGGTTTGATGAGGTACGAGGAGATGGAGTTGGCCAATCTGTGTCTCTGTTGAATTTCCTGAAAAATAAACAACAGCATATTAGTCTTGCCATGTTGGTCATGGTCAACAGCTTCAACCAATATGATCTGCTCTTCAAAGGTTCACAGATCAAATTAGAATTAAAAAAAGATTATTTGCATTTTACATCAAAGTAGGATCCTGCATGTTCCAGGATGAGTTGTGTTGAGTCTGGCTTGTTCTTGCAGTAGTTCACATACATCTGGAACTTATCAGCCTGGAGAATGACACGCACAGTATATCAGGAGTTTACAGGCCTCTCTGTTTCTCACTGGGCGGCTGAAGACACCCCAGCTTCATCAGCAAACATGGCTGTATTCTCCTCTATCATCTGGCATGGCTCTCACCCCCACTCTCACCTCCACTCTCACCCCCACTCTCACCTCCACTCTCACCTCCACTCTCACCTCCACTCTCACCTCCACTCTCACCCCCACTCTCACCTCCACTCTCACCTCCACTCTCACCTCCACTCTCACCTCCACTCTCACCCCCACTCTCACCCCACTCTCACCTCCACTCTCACCTCCACTCTCACCTCCACTCTCACCTCCACTCTCACCTCCACTCTCACCCCCACTCTCACCTCCACTCTCACCTCCACTCTCACCCCCACTCTCACCCCCACTCTCACCCCCACTCTCACCTCCACTCTCACCTCCACTCTCACCTCCACTCTCACCCCCACTCTCACCTCCACTCTCACCTCCACTCTCACCCCCACTCTCACCTCCACTCTCACCTCCACTCTCACCCCCACTCTCACCTCCACTCTCACCCCCACTCTCACCCCCACTCTCACCTCCACTCTCACCCCCACTCTCACCTCCACTCTCACCTCCACTCTCACCCCCACTCTCTCCTCCTCTCATCATGGCTGCCACCTTCTATGCCCTCTGTCTCAGTTCTCCCCAGCAAACCTTATGCATCCTCTGCAGTGACAAGCTCACCCAGGTGACGAAACAATGGCCGACATCCTCAGGCAGCTGTTCGTACTTCTCCAACTCCTTCAGGAAGATGCTGCGAAGAGAGCAACATCATCCACACTCACTGTGCTTGGAAGGACAACAAAGGTGTACAACGTGATGATCAAACAAGCAGAACAGCCGAGGAGGAAGAGGAAGCGGCCCACTTCCTCTTCCTCCTCCACTTCCTCTCGGACGAGGTCGTGAGTGAGGAGGACGTACTTGTGGTGGAACTCGTCGAGATCCTGCATGTTGCCGAAGATGATGTGTTCTTTGTTGACGATTCCAGGAGGGACTTCCTCCACGCCGCTGCTCATCTCCCACAGGTACGTCTGGTAAAACACAACAGCACACTCAGGACAGCTAGGATTACGGATTAGATTAAATTCACAACCTGGCAAATAAACGGAATGAAATTTACCACAAACAAGGAACTGAAAGGTTTTAGTGAAACAGACAAACATTGATTGAGTTTAAAGTCGTCTGGCTACAAGGTTGCTCTGGTTTAAGTCTGAAGGCTGCAGGAGGCAGGCTGTAAGGTAGTTTGTAAATAGAAATTTGAAGTGATTCAATGCTAATATCCCTGGATTGAGACATCATCAGTGTGGTACTTACATCTGTGCATTCCCTCAGGTCTCTGACGTACGCCTTCTCTGTCTGGATGAGCTCTGCCATTATGAACCTGCGAAAGCAGCAACGTAAGACAGACACAGTAACAGCCTTCCACTGAGTATGAACGCCTTACATGTTCAGGAAATACATACTATGACCTAATAGTACAGTAAATACATACTTTTTACTTTCAGCAAATATAGATCATACTAGTAAATACATACTCTTTCCTGCGAGCAGACTTCCTCTTCTCCTCGTTCAGTTCGTGGGCGGCATCCCTCAGTTTGATCTCTAACTCCGGCGCGCTGGCCGGTATGATGTCCAGTTGCAGGTCTTTACTCTACAGGACAGGAAACCCAGCGGCCATTAGGGGGCACTGAGGGGGCAGCCATTGTGCGGTTGTGTGCCACCTCTCTACTGGAAGACTAGAACATTCTGTAGGTATCTCCTGATACTCACAGTCTTGTTGGAGTCAGACGAGATGCCCAGCGTTTTCTCCAGACACGAGCGGTACTTGTCCATGCGCAGGGAGAAGTCTCGGTAGCGCTTGTCGACGGACGCCACCCATTTCTTGATCTCCTGAGCATGGGCGTGGCCCTTCTCGCAGAAGCTCTCTGCCAGCTGGATCAACAACTTCACCCGCTCTTTGGTTTGCTGTTGGTGAGACAGACTTTTACTCTTTATTATTGGTTTTATATATCTATAAAGGGGCAGATAAGGCTGAAAAGTCTAGTTCCAGTAAGGACCTCCAGACCTTGGCGGGGATCTGGTTTAGATGCTGACCTTGGCGGTGATCTGGTTTAGACCCTGACCTTGGCGGTGATCTGGTTTAGACCCTGACCTTGGCGGTGATCTGGTTTAGATCCTGACCTTGGCGGTGATCTGGTTTAGATCCTGACCTTGGCGGTGATCTGGTTTAGACCCTGACCTTGGCGGTGATCTGGTTTAGATCCCTGACCTTGGCGGTGATCTGGTTTAGACCCTGACCTTGGCGGTGATCTGGTTTAGACCCTGACCTTGGCGGTGATCTGGAAGTCCTGGTGCTCCTTCAGCAGCTCCTGGGTGTGGTGGAGGCTGGAGCCTGTGGAGGTGTGTGTGGACAGGTAGAACTCTCCAGCATCATGCAGCCACTCCAGCGCCTGGGAGTGGGAGAGACGGGGTTAACACACAGCACCCTGACACACCAACACACACGCAGGGTGTTTCTACATACTCAGGACACATGTAAGGCTGGGTGTCAACCTGCCCCCACCTCATATGCTAACATGAGTTAGCAACTGGAGTTGCTGTACAGAGTCTCTGCTTGATGGGTCTCACATCTCATTGTGTTACTTACTGCGCATTGCTAGTCATATGTTGATAAGTAAGGGTCAAGAAGTGGTCTGATTGGTTGTTCTTGTGTATAAAGGGAAATGTGAAGCATTATTCTGTGGATTCTTCATCTCCTGAGACCTTCTCCTCAGCTCTGGCTTGTCTTTGTACTCGTTCTCTTTGCTCACCTCTTGCTGTCTCTCTGGTTTACAATAGTCATGGTAGAGTAGGTAAGAGTTAACCTTCATTTTGTAACATGTTTGCCTTGTAATTGATTTCATTCATTTGCAATGTTATTAAATGTTTATTTCATTTTAACCATACTTTGACCATTCTTGCTCTGATTTAACCCAGAGTCAAATAACTGTAATTCTATTGTTATTGGCATGATTTGGTTCATGTTAATACACTGTTCAGTTTCCCATCTTCCTTTAAACCATAGGGGATTTAGTTTTGGTTGTTTGGCCAATGTGTGACCCCCTACCCACACATGGACTATATTTCCAGACATTATTCATTAGTACTGTATTTTACTATGTGCTTTTTACATGCTTTTAAATTTGATCCTGTATTGATTGTTACTTGTTGAACTGTACTACTCTAATTGCCTCTGCACTTTGCAAAATTACAGGGAAATCCGTTATTAATTGAGTTACTTTGTTACTCCTTCTTCAAATTGTAGTGCAGTACCCCGGTACAACCACATGAGGGAGCAGGCAGTGCAGTACCCCAGCACAACCACATGAGGGAGCAGGCAGTGCAGTACCCCAGCACAACCACATGAGGGAGCAGGCAGTATTTTCAACACGCTGCATTGAGGCTACACACCCAATCAACAGGTTAGAGCGATGAGGACGTGCAGCTCAGTGGTTAGAGGGTTTGACTGCATATCGACAGGTCGAAGGTCCCAGTATGTGGGACCTGGGACCTCTCCCAAGAGAGGCTGTGGCTTTGGCATGAAATTGACTCCCTTAGCGTGAAGGATCCACTGCTAGTATTCCACGACTGTCAACCAATCAGATTTGGAGGCTGGAGGTCCCCAGTACCTG
Organism: Thaleichthys pacificus; assembly: GCA_023658055.1. Classification (NCBI taxonomy): domain Eukaryota; kingdom Metazoa; phylum Chordata; class Actinopteri; order Osmeriformes; family Osmeridae; genus Thaleichthys; species Thaleichthys pacificus. Next base: position 2,172,317 of record CM042871.1, on the reverse strand, counting down.
CTTGGCGCTGCGCTCGAACACCACGTACTGCTGGCACTGGTCCAGCCGGCGCTTCCTCAGGGTCCAGAAGTGCAGAACCCGGTTCTCCCTCTGCAGCAGCTCGTTCAAGATGTCTGACAGAACACACAACACACAACTCAGTGGCTGGTCAGAACACACAAGGGCGGTACAGCAGAGGAGGTCAGGGGTCGAGGAGGCGGAGCTTACTTTTGACCTGTGTCTCAGGTGCCTTGACGTGGGCCAGCATGCCTGGCATGTTGACGCTGTTCCTGTGCAGGTACTTCAGGAAGACGTCCGCGTTCCGTCTGGCTAAGGTGCACGCCTGGGGGAGAGAAAGTGCAGTGTGTGCAGTGTGTGCAGTGTACACAGTGTGTGGAGAGTGTGTAGTGTGTGCAGTGTGCAGTGTGTGTAGTGTGTGTAGTGTGTGCAGTGTGTGCAGTGTACGCAGTGTGTGCAGTGTACGCAGTGTGTGGAGAGTGTGGAGAGTGTGTAGTGTGTGCAGTGTGTGTAGTGTGTGCAGTGTGTGCAGTGTACGCAGTGTGTGGAGAGTGTGTAGTGTGTGCAGTGTGTGCAGTGTGTGCAGTGTAAGCAGTGTACGCAGTGTGTGTGGAGAGTGTGTAGAGTGTGCAGTGTGTGTAGTGTGTGCAGTGTGTGCAGTGTACGCAGTGTACGCAGTGTGTGTGGAGAGTGTGGAGAGTGTGCAGTGTGTTACCTTCAGGAAGGCCTCCTTCTGCTCCAGGTGTTTGCTGATCATGGGGGTGACGTGGTCTGAGTCACTGTTGGGCCCCAGCTTGTCGGCGCCCCCACACCAGTCCTCCTCTCGCTTGTACTCCTGCTCCAGGCTCTCCAGCACACTGCACACCTGGAACACACACACAGAGGACTACTAATCCCACAATGCAACACCTGGCACACAGAGGACTACTAATCCCACAATACAACACCTGTCACACAAACAGGGGACTACTAATCCCACAATGCAACACCTGGAACACACACACAAAGGACTACTAATCCCACAATGCAACACCTGGCACACAGAGGACTACTAATCCCACAATGCAACACCAGGAACACACACACAAAGGACTACTAATCCCACAATGCAACACCTGATCTCCACACACACAGAGGACTACTAATCCCACAATGCAACACCTGGAAGACACACACAGAGGACTACTAATCCCATATTGCAACACCTGGCACACACACACACACAGAAGATTGCTATTCCCACAATGCAACACCTGATCTCCACACACACACAGAAGACTGCTACTCCCACAATGCAACACCTGATCTCCACACACACACACACACGCACACACACCTGCTCCGAAGTCTTGTAGAAGGCCACGGAGGCGTTGACCAGCTTGAGCCTGTCCTCCATCTTCAGCATGAGCTGCTGCCAGTGGTCGGCCACCTTCTCGGCACAGTCCCTGATCAGCTCCATGTGGTGGTGGCTGGCCTGGAGCAGGGCCTCGGCCTTCTGCTGCACCTGCAGGGCGCTCTGGTGGGTCTTCTGCAGGGGCAGAGCACACGGAGCACGGAGCACCACAGCACCGTCACATCAGGAAGGTGGAGGGGAGGGAGGTGAGGGAGGGAGGTGAGGGAGGTGAGGGAGGTGAGGGAGGGAGGTGAGGGAGGTGAGGGAGGTGAGGGAGGGAGGGGAGGGAGGTGAGGGAGGTGAGGGAGGGAGGTGAGGTATGGGAGGGAGGTGATGGAGGGAGGGGTGAGTGGGTGGATGGGGGTGGATGGATGGGGGGTGGATGGATGGATGGGTGGATGGGGGATGAATGGATGCATGGGGGGTGGATAGATGGATGGGGGATGGATGGATGGGGGATGGATGGATGGGGGATGGATGGATGGGGGATGGAAGGATGGGGGGTGGATGGATGAATAGAGGATGGATGGATGGGGGGTGGATGGATGGATGGGGGGTGGATGGATGGATGGATGGGGGATGGAAGGATGGGGGGTGGATGGATGGATGGATGGGGGGTGGATGGATGGATGGATGGGGGATGGATGGATGGGGGGTGGATGGATGAATAGAGGATGGATGGATGGGGGGTGGATGGATGAATAGAGGATGGATGGATGGGGGGTGGATGGATGGGGGATGGATGGATGGGGGGTGGATGGATGAATAGAGGATGGATGGATGGGGGGTGGATGGATGAATAGAGGATGGATGGATGGATGGGGGGTGGATGGATGGATGGGGGGTGGATGGATGGGAGGTGGATGGATGAATAGAGGATGGATGGATGGGGGTGGATGGATGGATGGGGGGTGGATGGATGGGGGGTGGATGGATGGGGGGTGGATGGATGAATAGAGGCAGTACAGACTCTTCTTGTGTTTGGCTCTAACCCTGTTTAAACTGTGCGCTGCTGCTCCCTGATCATCTGCTGTACTTACAGAAATAAAAACATCTGCTAAATGAATGAAATGGAAACGCAGTGTGAGAGGATGTATGGAAGTGCTATCAGCGGGAGCCAGAGTGCTACCAAGAGAGATTAGATCTACTCATCAGCAACTCTGCCACAGCAAGATGAAAAGAGAAGGGAACACACTCAAACTCAGATCAGCCACCTGTAGAACTGGGTCATGGAGGGGCCTGCATTAAGCTGTGTTAATACCACTCACAACTATAAATAATGTCTGCACATAGTGGAGAGGAGAGGAGGGGAAGAACATGGGCAGAGAGGGGGAGGTAGAGGAGAGGAGGGGAAGAGAATGGGCAGAGAGGGGGAGGTAGAGGAGAGGAGGGGAAGAGAATGGGCAGAGAGGGGGAGGTAGAGGAGAGGAGGGGAGGGGAAGAGAATGGGCAGAGAGGGGGAGGTAGAGGAGAGGAGGGGAGGGGAAGAGAATGGGCAGAGAGGGGGTAGAGGAGAGAGATGTACCTCTATGGCATGTTGAAACTGCTCGTGTTCCTTCTGGAGTTGCTCTGCCTCTTGTAGGGAGCTGGCTGTAATCAACCCAGCGTTTAGCATGGACTCCCCGTTACGAATCCACCCCAGCACCTACACACACACACACACACACACACACACACAGAGCCACACACACACACAGCCACACGCACACACACACACACACACAGCCACACACACACACACACACAGAGCCACACACACACACAGCCACACACACACACACACACACAGAGCCACACACACACACAGCCACACACACACAGAGCCACACACACACACAGCCACACACACACACACACAGAGCCACACACACACACAGCCACACACACACACACACAGAGCCACACACACACACAACCACACACACACACACACACAGAGCCACACACACACACAGCCACACACACACACACACACACAGAGCCACACACACACACAGCCACACACACACACACACACACACAGAGCCACACACAGAGCCACACACACACACAGCCACACACACAGCCACACACACACACAGCCACACACACACACAGCCACACACACACACAGCCACACACACACACAGCCACATACACACACAGCCACATGCAGCCACATACACACACGCATGTATGCACACGCATGCACACACACACAGGCATTTTTAGGTCAGAGGGTGACAGTTTCAGTTGACTAATCTCATAACCACTCAAAGACTCTAGCTAGTCTGTGTTTGTGTGCGTTTGTAATGCAAACTTTGTATGATCACCCTGTCTCACACACACACATACAGGCATGACCACAAGCACACACGCCACACTATCCAGAACATGGGTCATCTGTGGCTCTCCATAACAACCGAGTAAACAAATAAATAACTAGTAAGCTAAATAAACAGACTTCTATCTGATGATGCTGCCCTATTTCTGACTTGGCCTAAATCCTGCCATGCTCTCAGTGTAGCTGGGCCACTTCCCAGCATGCAATGCAACAGGGGCAGCCTAACAGGAGACCTGAATCTGTCCTAAGCTACGTCCTAAGCTACATGCTAGGCTACATGCTAATCTACATGCTAAGCGACGTCGTAAACTACATGCTAAGCTACATGCTAAGTTACATGCTAAGCTACATGCTAAGCTATGTCCCAGGCCTGATCGGAAGGGGAAGCGCTAGGGGAGCAGGTGTGCACACACGTGCCAGTGCGTGCATGTGTGTGTGCGTACCTGTTTGACCTCAGCCTGCAGGTGGCGTAGCTGCACACACTGCTCCAGGTGTCGGCGGTGCTGCTCGGCCGCCTGGTCCAGCTCCTGCTGCTTCTCATGCAGGAAGTCCAGCAGGTCCTGAACACGCGTGGCCATGTCCACATCCCTGTCACACAGGAGCTCCACACCTGCAACACACACCTGTCATACACCTGCAGCAACACGCACCTGTCATACACCTGCAGCAACACGCACCTGTCATACACCTGCAGCAACACGCACCTGTCACACACCTGCAGCAACACGCACCTGTCACACATCTGTAGGTAGCCTACAACACTACCACAGGTATGGCATCCTAACCCAGGCCCAGGCCCAGGCCCAAGACCAGGCCCAGGCCCAAGACCAGGACCAGGCCCAGGCCCAAGACCAGGCCCAGGCCCAAGACCAGGCCCAGGCCCAAGACCAGGCCCAGGCCCAGGCCCAGGCCCAAGACCAGGCCCAGGACCAGGCCCAGGCCCAGGCCCAGGACCAGACAGCGACAGCAGAAAGAGCTGGCTGGGCCTGTCTCTCTTCTCTGTCTACTTACATTTCACTCCGTTGGTCCACAACGGCATGGTCTGACCCACAGCTCTCTACAGCCCCAAATGAAGCTAGATCTGTCCTGAGAGCTGGAAGCTTGCCTGTCGAATGTGTGTGTGTGTACTGTAGATGTGTGGCTGTGTGTGCGTGTGTGTGTGTGTACTGTAGATGTGTGGCTGTGTGTGCGTGTGTGTGTGTGTACTGTAGATGTGTGGCTGTGTGTGCGTGCGTGTGTGTGTACTGTATATGTGTGGTTGTGTGTGTGTGTGTGTGTGTGTACTGTATATGTGTGGCTGTGTGTGCATGCGTGTGTGTGTACTGTATATGTGTGGTTGTGTGTGCGTGTGTGTGTGTGTACTGTAGATGTGTGGCTGTGTGTGCGTGTGTGTGTGTGTACTGTAGATGTGTGGCTGTGTGTGCATGTGTGTGTGTGTACTGTATATGTGTGGTTGTGTGTGCGTGTGTGTGTGTGTACTGTATATGTGTGGTTGTGTGTGCATGTGTGTGTGTGTACTGTATATGTGTGGTTGTGTGTGCGTGTGTGTGTGTGTACTGTAGATGTGTGGCTGTGTGTGCGTGTGTGTGTGTGTACTGTAGATGTGTGGCTGTGTGTGCATGTGTGTGTGTGTACTGTATATGTGTGGTTGTGTGTGCGTGTGTGTGTGTGTACTGTAGATGTGTGGCTGTGTGTGCGTGTGTGTGTGTGTACTGTAGATGTGTGGTTGTGTGTGCGTGTGTGTGTGTGTACTGTAGATGTGTGGCTGTGTGTGCGTGTGTGTGTGTGTACTGTAGATGTGTGGTTGTGTGTGCGTGCGTGTGTGTGTACTGTATATGTGTGGTTGTGTGTGCGTGTGTGTGTGTGTACTGTAGATGTGTGGTTGTGTGTGCGTGTGTGTGTGTGTACTGTAGATGTGTGGTTGTGTGTGCGTGCGTGTGTGTGTACTGTAGATGTGTGGTTGTGTGTGTGTCCACAGTGTACTGTATATGTGTGGCTGTGTGTGTGTGTGTGTACTGTAGATGTGTGGTTGTGTGTGTGTCCACAGTGTACTGTATATGTGTGGCTGTGTGTGTGTGTGTGTACTGTAGATGTGTGGTTGTGTGTGTGTCCACAGTGTACTGTATATGTGTGGCTGTGTGTGTGTGTGTGTACTGTAGATGTGTGGCTGTGTGTGTGTGTGTGTACTGTATATGTGTGGTTGTGTGTGTGTCCACAGTGTACTGGGTTTATCCCAAAAAACATGAGTCTATAAGATTACAAAGTCAAATCTGTTTGTCTGGCAAGCGACTCCTGCTGTGAGCTTACCAAGCTCCACACACACACACACACACACACACACACACACACACACACACCCTGACTTTTCTCTTCACAGAGCTTATAGACCTTCACCAGGGTGCAGTACACAGCTACACCCCCCCCCCTCCACCCCCCCCCACCCCACTCACACTCGCACACTCACACTCGCACAGCGTGTGGACCCTCACCAGTGGCCTGCACCTCGGTGACGTACTGCTGCAGCTCCTGGCCCTGGTGCACCACGTCGAAGGCCAGGTTGGTCATGGTCAGGGCCTTGTCAGCGTGGTGCTGCAGCCTCTGCTCAGCCAGGGCCAGGTCCTCCGTTTCCAGCTCACCCCTCTGGCCCGCCAGGTCCTCGTTCCACGACTCCAGGTCTGAGATGATCTGGAGGGAGAGAGAGAGAGGGCAGGGTCGCTGGAGCTGTGTGCACGGCGTCCTTCTGTGTCTGCACGCACGCTAAAATAGGAAATGTCAAAAACCCTGAACGGTAAAGTTAGTGATGGAGTAGCCATTGTAGAAGTATGACCTGGTCTCAGTCTCTGTTCAGAATCTCCTCTGTATTTCCAACTCATTTCCTGTGCAGCTTCACACAGCCCCAGGCTGTAGGCCACTCTGTGAGCAGAGATGCCAACTAGCTAAGCTAAAGGCTAGCAGGAAATGGAGTCTCTGATGCTAACAACATAAGCTAACATCTAGCAGGAGATGAAGCTATGTCTCCTGACGCTAACTAAGCTAATGGCTAGCAGCAGATGGAGTTCTGTCTCTGACGCCAACACATTAAGCTAACGGCTATCACAAGATAACAAACACACAGAAACACACCTATTTTGGGGGCTAAACTACGCTGGGCAAATCCATACAGTCGTGGGGCTCAAATCAACGTTGGTCGGGAGAGCGTGATGTTCAAAAGGGCTACATGAAAATGGAACGAGTTGGCTTATCCTGCTCTGTAATTTTCTTATACTGCTCGGTAATTTTACAGCCCAACCAAGCCATACCCTGCCACCGCCCATGCTCTGCAGTGCAAAACCACTCTGCATACACAGGACATGTGCCGCACCCATTCACCCCACATACAGTACCAGTCAAAAGTTTGGACACATTTTCCCATTACAGTACACACTGCACACATACACACTGCACACATACACAAGCACACATACACAAGCACACACACACTGCACACACACACACTGCACACATCCGACACACGTAGTAGAACTCCAGTTTTCCCAGCCAGCACACTCACGTCGATGGCGTCCCTCTCGAAGATGCGCAGCTGCAGGAAGAGCTCCAGCTTGATCTTCCTCTCCTGGAACAGCTCCTCCATCTGGCCCTGCGCCTCGTCCAGCTGGGCCAGCACCGTCTCGATGTGGGCCATGGAGCTGTTGTGGGGCGTCTTGTTGCTGGAGACGGCCGAGTCCCTGGAGCCAGACAGGGGGACAGCGGGGGGGTCGGATTCACACTTTTCATGCACCGTGATGTGTAAATCGTGTATGTAGAAAGTGTTCTTCTTCATAGTGCATATAGACACCTGGCTGCAGGTGTTACCTGGCTGCAGGTGTTACCTGAGCTGCAGGTGTTACCTGAGCTGCAGGTGTTACCTGGCAGCAGGTGTTACCTGAGCTGCAGGTGTTACCTGAGCTGCAGGTGTTACCTGGCTGCAGGTGTTACCTGAGCTGCAGGTGTTACCTGAGGTGCAGGTGTTACCTGGCTGCAGGTGTTACCTGAGCTGCAGGTGTTACCTGAGCTGCAGGTGTTACCTGGCAGCAGGTGTTACCTGAGCTGCAGGTGTTACCTGAGCTGCAGGTGTTACCTGGCTGCAGGTGTTACCTGAGCTGCAGGTGTTACCTGAGGTGCAGGTGTTACCTGGCTGCAGGTGTTACCTGAGGTGCAGGTGTTACCTGAGGTGCAGGTGTTACCTGGCTGCAGGTGTTACCTGAGCTGCAGGTGTTACCTGAGCTGCAGGTGTTACCTGAGGTGCAGGTGTTACCTGGCTGCAGGTGTTACCTGAGGTGCAGGTGTTACCTGGCTGCAGGTGTTACCTGAGCTGCAGGTGTTACCTGAGGTGCAGGTGTTACCTGGCTGCAGGTGTTACCTGAGCTGCAGGTGTTACCTGAGGTGCAGGTGTTACCTGGCTGCAGGTGTTACCTGAGGTGCAGGTGTTACCTGAGGTGCAGGTGTTACCTGGCTGCAGGTGTTACCTGAGGTGCAGGTGTTACCTGAGGTGCAGGTGTTACCTGGCTGCAGGTGTTACCTGAGCTGCAGGTGTTACCTGAGGTGCAGGTGTTACCTGGCTGCAGGTGTTACCTGGCTTTAGGTGTTACCTGAGCTGCTGGATGAGGTCCTCTCCCTCCTTGATGACGTTGACGGTGGCCTGCAGGGTGGTCTGCTGCTGCTGGCTGAAGCGCTTGATCAGCTCCTGCACCGCCTCCACCGCCTCAGCATACACATCATCCAGAAGCTCCTTCTGCAGCTCCTCCAACCACGTCCACAGCTGCGGGAGACAGACAGCCAATCAAAGAGGGCCATGTTAGCACGTCAGGGTTCAGAGGGAGGGAGGTAGAGAGGGAGGGACAAGACCTGGTCTGGCCCTCAGAATGGGGGCGGGGGTTCCTTCCTCACTGATGTGCATCACACACACTCACACACACAACACACATGCACACACGTGCACACACACACACACATGACAACTTCTGTGGAAGTGGAAGTACTATATCCACTAGATGGGGCTCTATTGAAGTTCAAGTCTCTCTCTGTCTCTTACAGAGAGACACACACACATACACTGATGGCTGTGCACTAGGGGTGTCCTACCTCCTTGACGTGTGTGTGGAAGGCCACGGACATGTCCAGCAGGATCTTCCTCTGCTCCACGCGCCGTACAAAGTCCTGGATGCGGTCCTCCAGCTGGCGGGCGGCCTGGTAGATCTCCTCCGGGTCACACTCCCCCGTCTGGGCCAGCTGCTCCGCTGCCTCCAGCAGCTTGTCAGCGTTGGTGTAGGTGTTCTGACGGGGGGGGGCATCGTTAGCCTGACGCCTCGACATACTGTATACCCTGTCTCTAGATATCTACCCTGTCTCTAGATATCTACCCTGTCTCTAGATATCTACCCTGTCTCTAGGTATCTACCCTGTCTCTGGATATCTACCCTGTCTCTAGGTATCTACCCTGTCTCTGGATATCTACCCTGTCTTTGGATATCTACCCTGTCTCTGGATATCTACCCTGTCTCTGGATATCTACCCTGTCTCTGGATATCTACCCTGTCTCTAGGTATCTACCCTGTCTCTGGATATCTACCCTGTCTCTGGATATCTACCCTGTCTCTAGGTATCTACCCTGTCTCTAGGTATCTACCCTGTCTCTGGATATCTACCCTGTCTCTAGGTATCTACCCTGTCTCTAGGTATCTACCCTGTCTCTGGATATCTACCCTGTCTCTAGGTATCTACCCTGTCTCTGGATATCTACCCTGTCTTTGGATATCTACCCTGTCTCTGGATATCTACCCTGTCTCTGGATATCTACCCTGTCTCTGGATATCTACCCTGTCTCTGGATATCTACCCTGTCTCTAGGTATCTTTCCCTTTCCAACCCACCTGTAGTTATGTACCCTGTCATCTAACTTCTACAGTGATAGATATACTCAAGGACTATTTGATTGTTGAGGAGTTCTACCAGCAGTAGAAGTTGGTCAGGGTGAGAAATGAGGGTGAAGCTGTGATCAGAGTGGTGACAGGAGCCCTCACCTGGGCCACCTCCTCAAAGTCCTCGTGTCTCTTCTGCAGGGCGCGGGCCCTGTGCAGAGACTTCCCCACTCCTGTGTGCTTACTGAGGAACGCCTCACCGTGGTTCTCTATCCAGTCCAGCACCTGGAGGCACACACACACACACACACACGCACACGCACACGCACACGCACACGCACACGCACACGCACACGCACACACACACACACACACACACACACACACACACACACACACACACACACACACACACACACACATGGCCACACACACAAACACATGCACAGACAATTAAGGGACAGTACAGTACTTCATCCACTAGATGGAGCTGTATTCAAGCTCAGTTTGCACACACACACACACACACACATGGTATTAATTGTTTCCTACATATTTACACTAACGTATTCCTTGGTGAGATGAACCGCTATAATTCAGAATGCCCTTATTATGTTCTCGACAGAGTCAGAGAGAGATGATGAAGGCGGTTTAAGACCGTGGTCTCAAGCTTCCCTGTCAGAGAAGGAGGTAGGAGGTTTCACTGAGGGACACACACGTCCCAGGAGCATCATGTGGCACCTAATAGGATCACCATGGCAACCCAGAAAAAGATGCTGAGGAGAGATGCAGGAGGGAAGGGATGGAGAACGAGAGAAAGAGGGCTGTGGAAGTAGGTGAGAGAGAGGGAGAGAGAGAGAGAGAGAGAGAGAGAGAGAGAGAGAGAGAGAGAGAGAGAGGGAGAAAGAGAGGGAGAGAGAGGAAGGGAGAGAGAGGAAGAGAGCAGCCTGCAGTGAGAGAGAGAGAGAGAGAGAGAGAGAGAGAGAGAGAGAGAGAGAAAGGGAGAAAGGGAGAAAGGGAGAAAGAGAGGGAGAGAGAGGGAGGGAGAGGAAGAGAGCAGCCTGCAGGAAGAGTGAGAGAGAGAGCAAGATAGAAAGAGGGAGAGAGAGAGGTAGAGAGAAAGAGAGGGAGAGAGAGATGGGAGGGAGAGAGAGAGTGAAATAGAAAAGTGATGAGTTAGAGAAAGAGAGAGCATGAAGAGGAGGTAGAGAGAGAGATAGTATGTGTGTGTGTGTACTGCACATGTGTGTGTGTGTACTGTTCATGTGTGTGTGTGTGTGTACTGCACATGTGTGTGTGTGCACTGTACATGTGTGTGTGTACTGCACATGTGTGTGTGTGTACTGTACATGTGTGTGTGTGTGCACTGTACATGTGTGTGTGTGTACTGTACATGTGTGTGTGTGTACTGTACATGTGTGTGTGCCCTACCTGCTGCACGTCCTGCTGGAAGACGCAGAGCTGCAGGCGCTGGTGCAGGCGGACCTTGCGCTGCTGCCAGACGTTCTCCAGCTGCCGCTGGTGATGCAGCACCTGGTGGATGATGTCCAGCACGTGGTGGACCGCCTTGGAGTAGTTAGCCGAGGCCGTCAGGGAGTCAGCGCTGCCAGGGGTCAGGGGCCGCTGCAGCTTGTCCAGCAGGGACTTACCATCTTGGCTCACCTGAGGAGAGGAGAGGTTAGAGGGGAGGAGAGGATGATATTGTTGTTGAAAAATCATGTTTAGTACTTAAAAACATTAATTTACATATTATAATGAATATTCTTAATCTAATCTTCCTATGCTGTATGTGCAGTGCCTCAGAGGATACTGTGGTGTATGTTCTAGCCCTGTGTCCTGCTCCCACCTCAGAGTATGCAGCGGTTATGTGCTCATACAGCCCCTGGTGGTGGTGGATGGTATCTTCCAGCTCCTGCAGTTCTGACGGGAGCTCCCCCTCCCCACACGCCTTGCCCCAGGGCTCCACACTGCTCATGTACTGCAGGGGACAACGCATGTCAACACACACACACACAGAAATACACACGAGGGATGAAGGAGGAGAGGGGAGGGAGGGAGAGAGGGATGGGAGGGAGGGAGGAGAGAGAGAGAGAGAGAGAGAGAGAGAGGGAAGGAAGGGAGGGAGGGAGGAGGGAGGAGGGAGGGAGGGGAGGGAGGGAGGGAGGAAGGGAGGGAGGGAGAGAGGGAAGGGAGGGATGGAGGGAGGGAGGGAAGGAGGGAGAGGGAGGGAGGGAGGGAGGGAGGAGGGAGGGAGGGAGGGAGAGAGAGAGAGAGAGAGAGAGAGAGAGAGAGAGGGAAGGAAGGAAGGAAGGAAGGAAGGAAGGAAGGAAGGGAGGGAGGGAGGGAGGGAAGGAAGGGAGGGAAGGGAGGGATGGAGAGACGGAAGGGAGAGATGGAGGGAGAGAGGGAAGGGAGGGATGGAGGGAAAGGAGGGAAACATGGAGGTTTCTGACCTGGTCAGCTTTGTGATGGAAGGTGGCAGACATCTCCAGCAGGGTGCTGCGTTCGTCCAGCGCGGCGGCGAAGGCCTTCCACTCCTGCTCCAGCTGCCCTGAGATCTGCTGGATCTGCTGCGAGGCGTAGTGACCGGACTCAAGCAGACGGTTCCCCACAGACATGATCCTGTTGATGTTCACGTACACGTTCTGGAGGGAGACACATGCGGATGTCACAGCAGAACCTTCTAGAAAGAGAGACATGCAGATGTCAATGTGGAACAGACCCTTGGATGGGGGTAGACATGCACACTTTAGAGTAGAACATTCTGGAAGGGTAGATATTCACACTTTTGATCTGAAGCTCAAGAAAACATGTAGCAAGTGTGCTAATTATATTTCAAACACACAGCTTCCAAATGACAGCCATCTGCTTCACACCGACAGGTTTGTAAATAAGCATGCAGTTTTGCATCACACCCCTAGAGGGCAGAGCACATCTTCACATTGCGTATGCGAGGCACACAGCCTCTTACATAATCGCAGACGATGCTCATCAGTATTTTTCGGTCGATTCCAGTCTCGTCGTGAAGATTATTATGGATGAGAGTCTTTATTCTAATTTTCCACAACACTGAACACAAATGTAAATACTGTTTCTGAGTCCCTTCATGCTCGAACAACACACAACAAAGGCAAGATGGTTATTTCCAGCAAACAGGAAAGGCTGTATCCTGTGGAATACTGGGTGGGGGGCCCAAGCCCCCCCTCTCCCCCTTCCCCCAAGCCAACCCCCCTCCTACTCCCACTCCCGTGGAGACACCCCCCCCCCCCACACACACACACACACACACATATACACACACACATCTGATTGCTGACGTCAGACACATTAGTGGATCCCTGCTGTGAGAGGAGACCCCCTGTCAGCCAGGCGTGAACACCCCTCTGGAGACCAGAATACTGATTAGAAACAAACCTGCTCTATTACCATGACCACGGCTACCACGGCTACCATGGCTACCAGGGCTACCAGGGCTACCATGGCTACCAGGGCTACCAGGGCTACCACGGCTACCAGGGCTACCAGGGCTACCATGGCTACCAGGGCTACCAGGGCTACCATGGCTACCAGGGCTACCAGGACTACCAGGGCTACCAGGGCTACCACTCACACACCTTCACTCCCCGTCGTCTTTCACCATCATTACACACCGTGAAACGACCCCGGGGTGTGTCTGTGAGGAGAGGCTGGCCCCGGGGTGTGTGTCTGTGAGGAGAGGCTGGCCCCGGGGTATGTGTCTGTGAGGAGAGGCTGGCCCCGGGGTGTGTGTCTGTGAGGAGAGGCTGGCCCCGGGGTGTGTGTCTGTGAGGAGAGGCTGGCCCCGGGGTGTGTGTCTGTGAGGAGAGGCTGGCCCCGGGGTGTGTGTCTGTGAGGAGAGGCTGGCCCCGGGGTGGATATAGCCTCGGCGTGTGTTCATCCTCGTCGATAATTCAAGTGACCTCATATTAATTTATTGATATCTTACATTATAATATCCATTGTTTCATTATGTAACTGTATTGATTGATATTGATGCTTGTAGCTTTGACCCCCCTTTCGATCCTGTGTCTTCCTGTGCTTAGATGGAGAAGGTGAAGTACTTGAAGTGATCAGAACCGTGTATGACATGACATCAACTGACGTTCTGAATCCTTCTCTGTCGACCAGCTGTCGTGTCGTATCTTTGTGTTTCCTCTGTGTTCACCATGAAAATCAGCCTTCAGACATTTCCCTGTCTTTGATCTATTCATGATTCGTGAGTCGTGTATACAGATAAACGTACATATATGAATATATAAACTCCAGAACCCAGACTGATGTCACATCATCAATGGAGACCTTTTCTTCCACAGGACTCTCACCGTGCAATTTATGGCAAATTATTTAGATTTGATAGTATATATAATAGATTCTGACCTCCGAAAGCCTAGAACTACGCACTTCTGATCCTTGATCTGCAGCTGTCCTCTCTATATAGTGAGTTTGTGTCTGTGCTGAACGAAGGTGTTTGGGTATAGAACGGGTCTCACCATGCAGTTCATGGCGAAGTGGTTGTGCTGGGTCTGGAGCTCAGCAGCCTGGGTGTGGGACGCTCCGATCTCCGTGTAGCTGGTCAGGAACAGGCCCTTGTTGTGCAAGATCCAGTCAAACATCTGGACACACACACGCGCCCAGACAGAACACACACACATACAGACACAAACCATAAACACACACACACACACACACAGACACACATGCAGACATGCACACATACACACGAAGACACACACACACACACACACAGAGAGGGAGACAGAAACCCATCCAGATTAGCAGGAGAAGGCTTGAGCTTGTATAACTGCTGGTATTAAAAGAAGCACAGACAGCAGAGCCGTCCTACTAGCACTGCCACCTCCTGCTGAACTGGATAACCTTCTGGGGAATCTAAGCATTTCTTCATGAAGGATTCTGAGGCTGTTTCCACAACCTGATGTTTACTTGTGTCTGATCTCTTTGGAGTACTATGGTTTGTTTGTGTTTTTTGTAAAGAAATGTTAAGATTACTTTTCAGTTTCATGAAGACTTAATATAACTGTTCAAGGAGTATCAGGACTGTGGTGAGACGTCCATCAGAAGTCTGTGCTGTCAAGGACACACACACACACACACACTCACACACACACACACGCACACACACACACACACACACACACACTCACACACACACACACTCACACACACACACACACACACACACTGTGAGTATGCTGAGCACACACACACACACACAGCACAAGGGTGTCAATGTTTATAATTCTGAGGCTTGCTGTCGACGGCCCTCTTGTCTGAGGGGCCTCTGGAGGGCTGGCCTCCTCTAATCTGACGGAACAACAGGGCCAAACCACATGACCGGTGTGTGTGTCTGCCAGTGGGAGTGGTTTGTGCGTAACTGCGTGTGTGTGTGTGTGTGGTGCGTGTGTGTGTTTAATTATGACGTGTCTGTCAATCCCACTTCTACAGCTCTCTCTGCCTGAGGCCCATGAAGCTATCTTTACACGATGAGACCTTCCGTTATACTCACACCTCATCAGAGAGCTTTCCATCGGTGGGAACTGTGCTCTGAATATAAATACACTGCATGTGACACTATACCACACATCCTTACTTCAATGCATGACAGCTTTGTTAAAGTGTAGCCACTTGACAAAACGACAACTCCGAAGTGTAACACCACTGAGCGACTGAGCGTCGCTGTGGCTAGCAGCTGGTACAAGCGCACCTTCTCCGCGTCCTGTTCGAACAGCCGGAGCTGGAAACACTGATCGAGCTTCAGCTTCCTCATGTGCCAGAGCTGCTGCAGGTGCTGCCGGGTGGTGTGCAGCTTGTCCAGCAGCGCCGTCACCTTGGGCGCCAGGCTGTGGGCCTCGTTAGCGTCGTTAGCCGCGCCGCGGTTAGCGTAGCCCTCGTTAGCCGCCACCTGCAGCTTCTGGAGGAGCCGGCGTCCCTGGGCGTCCAGCTCCTCCACGGACGCCTTGGTGGCACGCTTCTTCAAGGCCGCGTGGTCTTCCATGAGACGACGCGCCCCTTCAAGGTCACGGGGAAGGTCGCGCTGAGCCAGCGTCTCCTGCAGCTCCTCCAGCCGAGCTAGCGCCCGTGCGGCCTCGCCAGCGAACTCCTCGAACGCCATCCTGACCTGGATCCACTCGTCGTGGTTGTACTCCAGGCTGCCCTCGAAGTCAGAGGTGAGCTGGGAGGGATCCACCACCTTGGTCAAACCCTCAAGCGACACCATGATCGTCTGAGAAGGGGAGGGATGGAGGAGAGATGGAGGAGAGGTGGGGGAGAGGAGGAGAGGTGGAGGAGAGGAGGAGGAGAGGAGGAGGAGAGATGGAGGAGAGGTGGGGGAGTGGAGGAGGAGAGGTGGAGGAGAGGAGGAAGAGGAGAGGTGAAGGAGAGATAGAGGAGAGGTGGAGGAGAGGTGAAGGAGAGATAAAGGAGACGTGGAGAGGTGAAGGAGAGGTGGAAGAGAGATAGAGGAGAGGTGGAGGAGAGGTGGAGGAGAGGTGAAGAAGAGGTGGAGGAGAGGTGGAGGAGAGGTGGAGGAGAGATAAAGGAGAGGTGGAGAGGTGAAGGAGAGATGGAAGAGAGATAGAGGAGAGGTGGAGGAGAGGTGGAGGAGAGGTGAAGGAGAGGTGGAGAGGTGAAGGAGAGGTGGAAGAGAGATAGAGGAGAGGTGGAGGAGAGGTGGAAGAGAGATAGAGGAGAGGTGGAGGAGAGGTGGAGGAGAGGTGAAGAAGAGGTGGAGGAGAGGTGGAGGAGAGATAAAGGAGAGGTGGAGAGGTGAAGGAGAGGTGGAAGAGAGATAGAGGAGAGGTGGAGGAGAGGTGGAGGAGAGGTGGAGGAGAGGTGAAGAAGAGGTGGAGGAGAGATAAAGGACAGGTGGAGAGGTGAAGGAGAGGTGGAAGAGAGATAGAGGAGAGGTGGAGGAGAGGTGGAGGAGAGGTGAAGAAGAGGTGGAGGAGAGGTGGAGGAGAGGTGGAGGAGAGATAAAGGAGAGGTGGAGAGGTGAAGGAGAAGTGGAAGAGAGATAGAGGAGAGGTGGAGGAGAGGTGGAGGAGAGGTGGAGGAGAGGTGGAGGAGAGGTGAAGGAGAGGTGGAGGAGAGGTGAAGGAAAGATAGAGGAGAGGTGGGGGAGAGGTGAAGAAGAGGTGGAGGAGAGGTGGAAGAGAGATAGAGGAGAGGTGGAGGAGAGGTGGAGGAGAGGTGAAGAAGAGGTGGAGGAGAGGTGGAGGAGAGATAAAGGAGAGGTGGAGAGGTGAAGGAGAGGTGGAAGAGAGATAGAGGAGAGGTGGAGGAGAGGTGGAGGAGAGGTGAAGAAGAGGTGGAGGAGAGGTGGAGGAGAGATAAAGGAGAGGTGGAGAGGTGAAGGAGAGGTGGAAGAGAGATAGAGGAGAGGTGGAGGAGAGGTGGAGGAGAGGTGGAGGAGAGGTGAAGAAGAGGTGGAGGAGAGATAAAGGAGAGGTGGAGAGGTGAAGGAGAGGTGGAAGAGAGATAGAGGAGAGGTGGAGGAGAGGTGGAGGAGAGGTGAAGAAGAGGTGGAGGAGAGGTGGAGGAGAGGTGGAGGAGAGATAAAGGAGAGGTGGAGAGGTGAAGGAGAGGTGGAAGAGAGATAGAGGAGAGGTGGAGGAGAGGTGGAGGAGAGGTGGAGGAGAGGTGGAGGAGAGGTGAAGGAGAGGTGGAGGAGAGGTGAAGGAAAGATAGAGGAGAGGTGGGGGAGAGGTGGAGGAGAGGTGAAGAAGAGGTGGAGGAGAGGTGGAGGAGAGGTGAAGGAAAGATAGAGGAGAGGTGGGGGAGAGTTGAAGGAGAGATGGAGAGGTGGAGGACAGGAATGGAGACAGGTATGGAGACAGGTGGAGGAGAGATGGAAAGAGATGATCATACAAGGGTTCATAATAATGCTCACAATGACTTCCTAGCAGCAGCGCATTGCCACTGAATATGCATGAGGCAGCAACGCAGGTTATCACCAACACTACTGAATATGCATCAGGGGTAATCCCACTAGGACAGGTGGAGCACCTCAGATCATCACCTCTCTATCACAAGTCATGAAGTGTTACTCTAGGTGCAAGAAGAGTCAACATTCTCTGCTTATGCTCAAATGGTATCATATAGTTTGCAGGCACAGAATCTTCCACTGTATCAATGATAGATCAAAAGTAGATTGAAACATCTATCCACAATGGAGTGGAGGCTACTTAACAGTTTAAAAACCAAACATCTGGAGATGACTGGAGATGAGTGGATATGAGAGCTTTGCAGGTATGGACATCAGATGTAGGATGGGAAGTTCCAGAGAAACAGAAAAGCTCTTTCAAACATCCATACATGAGGCTGGCTTGCCGCAACCCATCTTCAGTAGTGAGTTAACCTTATTCTGGACATCCCTGCTCAAACTACCCTGGTGCAATGGATCAATCCCCAGAGTCCAAAATATCCTACTTCCACACAAAGTAGGTCGTGACTAAATTTAACAGTTCCCAAGCTTTCCACTCAAGGCCAGAATATTTCAAGATACAGCTTTAAGCTATTGGTGACAATTACTAACAACTAACACTAACAAATGAAACATCATTCTCACATAATGTATCTTCATTAGCAGCTCACACCATGAAACATTCATTCCTACCTTCGAGCAAGCAAGCCCTCAGACAGGCCTAACCACAGATGCCATCAAACCCGTCACCCAACGAAAAGATTTTCCATGACACAACTTACTTCACAGTTGACCGCTGATCGTCCAGCTAAACAACTCACCTCAAATTCAAACTTGGAGCTGCCAAAGTTGGTTCTCTGTTTCTGCCAGAAGTTATCAGGCTTGATGATAAGCGTCACGTGGATGCAGGAAGGAAAGGACTCCTGAAGGATCTTCAGAAGAGGTTTGATGGAGTCCCACTTGCAGCCGCGCATGTCCACAATGACCGTGAAGCCATATCTGCGCACATCCTCACTGAGACAACAGAAGAATCACAACAACAAGAACTAACTACAACATTTTAAACCACAAACATAAAAAACAATAGTTGAAAACCGGGATGGAAAAGATTTTGCATAAAAAATATATAAATACATTTAAGAAAATAAGAGTTGTGACAAAAGAAAACAACGTAATCTTACCAAGTGTTACCAAGTAAAAGTCCATAAAAGGTTTTGCTTCTTCTCTGGTTTGGTGTCTAGCTCCAGTCTGGCTGGGCTCCCCTGCACTAACTCAACCTGACTAATGCACCCTGGCGGTCTCCCAGAAGGACAGAAAGAGAAAGAAGAAGAACAGAATACAGAGGAGGGAAAGAGAGGCCGAGACAAGTGTTTTACATACTGTAGAGAGTATGTTTGTGTGTGTGTGAGAGAAATAGAGAGAGAGAGAGAGAGAGAGAGAGAGAGAGAGAGAGAGAGAGAGAGAGAGAGAGAGAGAGAGAGAGAGAGAGAGAGAGAGAGAGAGAGAGAGAGAGAGAGAGAGGAATAGAGAAAGAGCTGAACACCTTGTTATCCGTGGGCCACGTAAATCTGGTCTGGGCTACCCAGACACAACCTACAGCTATGTAAGTGAAATAAGAGAGAGAGAGAGAGAGAGAAGTAGAGAGAGAGAGAGAGACTCAAGGGGAGGCTAACCTACATACATGCAGGACTCAAGTTCCACCCAGCCTTACAACAGAGGTACTGGGATGGAATTCTGGGTCGACAGATTTAGGGTTACCTGGGGGTGGGGTTGTGGTTACCTGGGATTAAGATTAGGGTTTGGGTTAGCAGGGGAGGTGATAGGGGATGAGGTTAGGGTTACCTGGAGATAAGGTTAAGTTTACCTGGAGATAAGATTAGGGGATAAGGTTAGGGTTACCTGGGGATAAAATTAGGGGACGAGATTAAGGTTACCTGGGGATGAGATTGGGAGATGAGATTTGGGGACATGGTTAGGATTATTTGGGAATGAGTTTATGGTTACCTGGAAATTAATTTAGTCGAATAAGGTTATGGTTACCTGGAAATGAAATTAGGCGATAAGGTTATGGGTTACCAGGGATTAGATTACAGGATGAGATTAGGGTTACCTGGGGATTAGATTACAGGATGTGATTAGGGTTACCTGGGGATTGCAGCGAGGTAGGTGATGAGCCTGCGCAGGTCCTCCTGGCGGAACCTGTCGTGGTTGCTCCTGGCGGGGAAGGTGAGGACGGGCCCGCCACGTCGATCTCTACCACCTGGACACCAGCACAGGTTAGTCTATCTCTACCACCTGGACACCTGCACAGATTAGTCTATCTCCACCACCTGGACACCAACACAGGTTAGTCTATCTCCACCACCTGGACACCAACACAGGTTAGTCTATCTCCACCACCTGGACACCTGCACAGGTTAATCTATCTCCACCACCTGGACACCAGCACAGGTTAGTCTATCTCCACCACCTGGACACCTGCACAGGTTAATCTATCTCCACCACCTGGACACCAGCACAGGTTAGTCTATCTCCACCACCTGGACACCAGCACAGGTTAGTCTATCTCTACCACCTGGACACCAACACAGGTTAATCTATCTCCACCACCTGGACACCAGCACAGGTTAGTCTATCTCCACCACCTGGACACCACCAACACAGGTTAGTCTATCTCCACCACCTGGACACCAGCACAGGTTAATCTATCTCCACCACCTGGACACCAGCACAGGTTAGTCTATCTCTACCACCTGGACACCAACACAGGTTAGTCTATCTCTACCACCTGGACACCAACACAGGTTAATCTATCTCCACCACCTGGACACCAGCACAGGTTAGTCTATCTCCACCACCTGGACACCAGCACAGGTTAGTCTATCTCTACCACCTGGACACCAACACAGGTTAATCTATCTCCACCACCTGGACACCAGCACAGGTTAGTCTATCTCCACCACCTGGACACCTGCACAGGTTAGTCTATCTCCACCACCTGGACACCACCAACACAGGTTAGTCTATCTCTACCACCTGGACACCACCAACACAGGTTAGTCTATCTCTACCACCTGGACCCCACCAACACAGGTTAGTCTATCTCTACCACCTGGACACCACCAGCACAGGTTAGTCTATCTCCACCACCTGGACACCACCAGCACAGGTTAGTCTATCTCCACCACCTGGACACCACCAACACAGGTTAGTCTATCTCCACCACCTGGACACCACCAGCACAGGTTAGTCTATCTCCACCACCTGGACACCACCAACACAGGTTAGTCTATCTCTACCACCTGGACACCACCAACACAGGTTAGTCTATCTCTACCACCTGGACACCACCAACACAGGTTAGTCTATCTCTACCACCTGGACACAACCAGCACAGGTTAGTCTATCTCCACCACCTGGACACCACCAACACAGGTTAGTCTATCTCCACCACCTGGACACCACCAGCACAGGTTAGTCTATCTCCACCACCTGGACACCACCAACACAGGTTAGTCTATCTCTACCACCTGGACACCACCAACACAGGTTAGTCTATCTCTACCACCTGGACACCAACACAGGTTAGTCTATCTCTACCACCTGGACACCACCAACACCGGTTAGTCTATCTCTACCACCTGGACACCAACACAGGTTAGTCTATCTCTACCACCTGGACACCACCAACACAGGTTAGTCTATCTCTACCACCTGGACACCAACACAGGTTAGTCTATCTCTACCACCTGGACACCACCAACACAGGTTAGTCTATCTCCACCACCTGGACACCTGCACAGGTTAATCTATCTCCACCACCTGGACACCACCAACACAGGTTAGTCTATCTCCACCACCTGGACACCACCAACACAGGTTAGTCTATCTCTACCACCTGGACACCACCAACACAGGTTAGTCTATCTCTACCACCTGGACACAACCAGCACAGGTTAGTCTATCTCCACCACCTGGACACCACCAACACAGGTTAGTCTATCTCCACCACCTGGACACCACCAGCACAGGTTAGTCTATCTCCACCACCTGGACACCACCAACACAGGTTAGTCTATCTCTACCACCTGGACACCACCAACACAGGTTAGTCTATCTCTACCACCTGGACACCAGCACAGGTTAGTCTATCTCCACCACCTGGACACCTGCACAGGTTAATCTATCTCCACCACCTGGACACCACCAACACAGGTTAGTCTATCTCCACCACCTGGACACCACCAGCACAGGTTAGTCTATCTCCACCACCTGGACACCACCAACACAGGTTAGTCTATCTCTACCACCTGGACACCACCAACACAGGTTAGTCTATCTCTACCACCTGGACACCACCAACACAGGTTAGTCTATCTCTACCACCTGGACACCACCAACACAGGTTAGTCTATCTCTACCACCTGGACACCAACACAGGTTAGTCTATCTCTACCACCTGGACACCACCAACACAGGTTAGTCTATCTCTACCACCTGGACACCACCAACAAGGTTAGTCTATCTCTACCACCTGGACACCTGCACAGGTTAGTCTATCTCTACCACCTGGACACCTGCACAGGTTAGTCTATCTCTACCACCTGGACACCTGCACAGGTTAGTCTATCTCTACCACCTGGACACCTGCACAGGTTAATCTATCTCCACCACCTGGACACCTGCACAGGTTAGTCTATCTCTACCACCTGGACACCTGCACAGGTTAGTCTATCTCTACCACCTGGACACCAACACAGGTTAGTCTATCTCTACCACCTGGACACCAAGACAGGTTAGTCTATCTCTACCACCTGGACACCTGCACAGGTTAGTCTATCTCTACCACCTGGACACCAACACAGGTTAGTCTATCTCTACCACCTGGACACCTGCACAGGTTAGTCTATCTCTACCACCTGGACACCAACACAGGTTAGTCTATCTCCACCACCTGGACACCAACACAGGTTAGTCTATCTCTACCACCTGGACACCAACACAGGTTAGTCTATCTCTACCACCTGGACACCAGCACAGGTTAGTCTATCTCTACCACCTGGACACCAACACAGGTTAGTCTATCTCCACCACCTGGACACCATCACAGGTTAGTCTATCTCTACCACCTGGACACCAACACAGGTTAGTCTATCTCTACCACCTGGACACCACCAACACAGGTTAGTCTATCTCTACCACCTGGACACCAGCACAGGTTAGTCTATCTCTACCACCTGGACACCAGCACAGGTTAGTCTATCTCTACCACCTGGACACCAGCACAGGTTAGTCTATATCCACCACCTGGACACCATCACAGGTTAGTCTATCTCTACCACCTGGACACCAGCACAGGTTAGTCTATCTCTACCACCTGGACACCAGCACAGGTTAGTCTATCTCTACCACCTGGACACCACCACAGGTTAGTCTATCTCTACCACCTGGACACCAGCACAGGTTAGTCTATCTCTACCACCTGGACACCAGCACAGGTTAGTCTATCTCTACCACCTGGACACCACCAACACAGGTTAGTCTATCTCTACCACCTGGACACCAGCACAGGTTAGTCTATCTCTACCACCTGGACACCAGCACAGGTTAGTCTATCTCTACCACCTGGACACCAGCACAGGTTAGTCTATATCCACCACCTGGACACCATCACAGGTTAGTCTATCTCTACCACCTGGACACCAGCACAGGTTAGTCTATCTCTACCACCTGGACACCAGCACAGGTTAGTCTATCTCTACCACCTGGACACCAGCACAGGTTAGTCTATCTCTACCACCTGGACACCATCACAGGTTAGTCTATCTCTACCACCTGGACACCACCACAGGTTAGTCTATCTCTACCACCTGGACACCTGCACAAGTTAGTCTATCTCTACCACCTGGACACCTGCACAGGTTAGTCTATCTCTACCACCTGGACACCAACACAGGTTAGTCTATCTCTACCACCTGGACACCATCACAGGTTAGTCTATCTCTACCACCTGGACACCAACACAGGTTAGTCTATCTCTACCACCTGGACACCAGCACAGGTTAGTCTATCTCTACCTTTCATTAACAATGTATTGCAACTCGCTGCCTCACCGCGCCGCTCTTGAGGTGAATGCCCCATGTGACCAGCCCCATGTGACCAGCCCCATGTGACCAGCCCCATGTGACCAGCCCCATGTGACCAGCCCCATGTGACCAGCACTGTCATCATATGCTGACTAGTGTGTGAGGTAGTGCCTGGAGACACTGGACTGTGTCAAGGTGTGGCAGGTTGTTATAGCTCAACGATTAGAGTTCTTGCCTGCAGATCAGAAGGTCCCAGGTTTGAATCCCCCCTTTGTTCTGCTAAGACGGCATTATTATTACCTGAAAGAAAGGCGACCTTCTCCTTGAGGATGGGCAGCACATCTATGGCCTTCATGTCCTCATGGCCGTGGAACCCTGCAACAGAGAACAGGAAGTCACACAAGCCAGGAGAAGGGCAGGCAGGCAGACAGACAGGCAGACAGTCCTACTAGGAGACAGACAGACAGGGCTTCCAGGAGAATGACAGACAGACGGACTGGTAGCAGACAGTCAAATAACATAGCAGGACTGCAATAGACAGACTCATAAAGAATGACTGTTCAACTGTCCCTTAAATGACACGATTTTTATTTAGGAAAATGGTTGTCTCTCTCCCTCCTTGATCCTGTTTTAATCGTGATCGCCCCCCCCCCTCCTTTTTCAGAGTCTGCCGATGAACACTCTGACCCACTTACACTGCTACCCTGAAGTAACACAGAAATTAGTTAGCTTGCTCTCATTACCATTCTAGGTTGGTCACACCCTTTGTGAAGCCAGAGATCCTGATTAGTTATGCAAACCAAAGATCAGTGGAGCTCAGAAACAAATGATGGCTGCGTCTGATTCTCTAAGTGGTTTATTCCTTTTCATAGCACCACGATAGATCAAGTCGCAGCATCACTGAGCCTGCTCTGCTCTGGTGTTACCTACAGCCTCCGCCAACTCACCAGATGGCTCCTACTTAATACCAGGGAAGGAGAGAATCACATGCAGCTTCTTTCAGCCTGACAGTCTGTGGTCTGCCCAGCCTCAGCCCCAGCCTCATTCCCAGCCCCAGCCTCATTCCCAGCCCCAGCCTCATTCCTAGCCCCAGCCTCATTCCCAGCTCCAGCCCCAGTTTAAAATCTGTGTCTACATCATTCTGAAAGCCTACAGGTCTATTATTCACTCTGCTGCCAAGCAAGCAGCTCTCGGTTCTGATGCTAACTCCCTTCTCTGACCTTGTCTAAACATTCCTACTGCCTGTAAGTGTGTGTGTGTGTCTGTGTGTGTGTCTGTGTGTGTGTCTGTGTGTGTGTGTGTGTGTCTGTGTGTGGTACAGGAACACAGGGCCCCAGTAGAAACCCTACTCCACAGTTTCCTGTGAAGTGTGTATGCCCACATTCCACCTCTTGGTGTTTTATGTAACAGGCTGATCTTGGCCCACAGCCAAACCTGACCTCCACTACTACGTGGTAAGACACAAAAGACACAACACACACACACATGCACACACATAGAGGAAAGCACGCACACACACACGATGGCCTTAGAGAGAGTTCACCACACCTCTGTCCTGAAGACTAGTCAAAGATGAGGTTGTTCCACTATGATACAAAGATGCAAGACAGTAGAACTCACACACACACTCCTACACACACACTCCTACACCCACACTCCTACACACACACTCCTACACACACACACACACTCCTACACACACACTCCTACACACACACTCCTACACACACACACACACACACACACACACAGCTGTTACAGCACAACAGACATGACTGTGGGAATCCCAAGCAGGCAGAATAAACCAGAGAGTCTAACGCAGGCAACAGCTGATTGACATCGACAACACGTCGACAACGCGGCCCATCGTTCCTACAAGCAACAAACTCTGAGCCCAAACTTGTTAGACTTACCCGAAAATGGGAAACTCTGACTTTTTAGTTCCATGACAACTTTTTTGAATTTGTTCAATCAACTCGTATGCATATCGAATCCGTGTAATCCCTGTTTATAGTCAATCTGAGCACATATTCCGGAAAAATAGCTGTATGGCTGTTGCAGCGAAGGAGAGACAATTGGCGCGTGAGACAATTGCTGGCCGAGTCAATGCATATGTTTGAATGCAGTAGCCATTCCATAAATTAAACATTTAACCACACTGTCAATTCAATTTAGACACGAAGGGATGGTTTCCCAGAAAAGGATTAAGACTAGCGCTTAACTAAGAGAACAATTCGATTAAGATCTCCATATAAAATCTTTTTTAGTCTAGGCTAATCCATGAGTGGGAAAGTGAGCTTGTCACAGTGTAGTTTAGCGAACAACATTACCCAGCAACACATTGTTACACCCTTAGTCATTTGTTAAAGGCAGTGTAGGCAATGTTGTTCAGAAGCATTTTTTGTCATATTTGCCGAAAGTAACTTCACATCTTGATAGCAACCAATATATCTAAAGGTTTGATGGTAATATGAAATCATTCCAACATCTGTGGGCGTGGCAATACTGTAATAAACATGACCAATCATTGGTCATGTTTATTACATGACCAATGTACCCTGACTATTGATTGGACGGGCTACCTGTCTGTCTACCTATACCTGCACGCACTCTGCCCCTCCACACAATGCCCGTTACTGTAGTTTTGTGGGAGTGTCTTTGAAGGGAGGAGGTGGGATATTTTGGTTTGAATCGTGTCAAAAAGAATCTAAAATAGCTGGCTTCGCGCAATTTGCCTACCCTGCCTTTAATTCGTGCTTAGTTTTAAAAGAGTGAAAAGTGCAATCTTAAACTGTATTTGGTGTGAGAGACTGATCATCTGCCAAGCAGTTCTGCAGCTCTGAATAGTGAGACCGCCTCATACATCTCCCAGGGCCTCTTAGTTCTCCCTGTCTCTGTGCTATTGACTGTTAGCATGTTAGTGTTCCTCTGTGGGTCTCCCTTGGCAACCGCTCTCCTGCCACCATGCTCTCCTTTAGGTCTCTTGTTCACTACCCACTGTTATTTAGATGTATGTGCAAAGACACAATGCTGTGTGTCTATGTGTGTGTTTGTATGTGTGAGTGTGTACATAAATGTGTTTTTATGTGTGTTTGTACGTGTATGTGTGTGTTTGTTTGTGCATGGATGTATGTGTGTGTGTGTGTGCTTGTGTGTGTGTGAGAAAATAATGGAAGAATGAGGCATTATAGAAACAATGAGACATCCCAGATTTCCCCTCGATCCTTCACCTCCTTCACCTCCTTCACCTCCTTCACCTCCTTCACCTCCTTCACCTCCTTCACCTCCTTCACCTCCTTCACCCTGCTGCATCAGACACAACCCAGACTAGTAACATTCTAGCTGACAAAGTCAAGACAACATGCATCGTTCTGCTTCGACACCCGCTCCTTTTGGTACCAACAAACCGCAAAAGAGCGAAGTACAGAAACATGTGTCTGAGACGCCTACCTGAGAGAGAGAGAGAGACAGAGAGAGAGAGAGAGAGAGAGAGAGAGAGAGAGAGAGAGAGAGAGAGAGAGAGAGAGACAGACAGAGAGAGACAGAGAGAGAGACAGAGAGAGACAGACAGACAGAGAGACTGAGACAACTACCTGAGAGAGAGAGAGCGACAGAGAGAGACAGAGAGAAAAGAGACTGTGACAACTACCTGAGAGAGAGAGAGACTGAGACAACTACCTGAAAGGCGGATGAGAGTCTTCCCAGCTTGAGCAAACTGCCAACTGTGGTTATCCAGCACGGCCATCATCGCTCTGAGCCAGGACCTAGAGCAGGCTTCTGTACCCTCACCTCCACCTGTCTGCCAGGGAAGCCTGGCCTACCTGCACCTGTCTGCCAGGGAAGCCTGGCCTACCTGCACCTGTCTGCCAGGGAAGCCTGGCTGAAGGGCCGTGTTAGCATTAGCATTAGCCTCCAGCCTCAGTTCTTCTCCAGGTTCTTCCTGTTGTCTTGTTGTTACACCAACTCCGGATCCCTGTGACTGCAGCAGCTGCCGGTCTTTCCGCTGCAACAGCTTTTTCTCCTTTCCCTCCTTTCACCCCGGCCACCCCCCAAAATAAGATTTACTGAGGAGTGTTGCTAAGCGCCAAGTAGCTCTCCCTGGTCCTCCTTGGGAAGACTTAAGCCAGGCGAACAGTTGTCATAGCGAATTTGCTGTGGAGTGGACTTGGTTGTCGACTGATTCAAATCCGCTCGATAAGTCCAAGATCTTCTGACCTCCACCCTGCCGTGCAGATAAAGTACGGCAGGGTCTCGTCAATTAGACTGAGCAGGAAATTCAAGAGTCCTGATTGGACCAGGGACCATATGTACCGTCCAACAGTCTAACAGGCAGGACGGGTTGAGCACGGCTTTGGGGAGTGGCATGGCTGGGTGGTAGAATGTAGAATGTAATATTGTGGTTCAGATGTTAGTGTTGCACTGTAGTTGAGATATTAGCCTATTATTGTCAAAATAATGTCAGCTAGGATGTCACTCTGACCACAGACACAGTTAGAACTATGCATGATTCATGATTTTCTGCTGTAGTTTCTACAGTATATCTATTGTATATGGATAAAAGCATCTTGTGAATGAAGATGTACATGAGAATGTAGTGTTGTGCTCACAGCTGCAGGGCAACAGCTGTGTCCGAGCTAGAAAACATACAAACAGCTGATTGGTCACCAGTCTACCTGCTGAGCCAAGATGCACCATTGCATCATGGAACTTGCAGTTTTTTTAGGTAACAGCAGAGTTTGATATTCTTGAGAGTGGAGATGGACATGTAAACAATATTTTGGCGACACAGAGATCAAGCTGCACGCTGGACTGAGCGTGTTGTTTAGATGCATCCAAGTCCACGAAAACAAGGACAGTAATGATGAAACTCAATTGAATAGGGGAACTCTACGCAACCCAGCTCTGATTGTGAGGACACAACAGAACCAGCTTCACAGACCGAGACAAAGTCAATGAGCTCTAACAACTAAGTGGCGCTCTGAGACAGAGCGCTCCTGTCCTGTGCACCGCAGCACCCCGCACCAGCCAGCACAGCCTCGTCTACAGCCTGCGGTCCTGGGCTCTGGGACCCACAATCCAAACTATTCAACCGATATATTCTGAAGAGCAGATGGGAAACACGTAGAAGAAGAAACAACGTCTTTATGAAGAGTTGGAAGACAGGGATGCAGAGAAAGATTCCATGGAGACAGAGATATAGAGACAGACAGAGAGTAACCCCAGTTTGCCAGTTAGCTACAGTAGTGTCTGTGGTCACGGCTTGCTCCCAGAGGGAGGCCTCTGTAGATGTTTGAACCCCCCCCCCACACACACACTCCATACACCCACCTCCCCCACCCCCCTCTCCACACACCACACACACAGCCATGTATAGAACCTGTAAAGACACAGTATACCAAATCTGTTTATTCACCTCAAATGTTAGCATTGTTCTAAATACCAAAACTGTTGGCAAATGACAGTCCTGAGTGTCTGGGAGATGTAGTGTCTGTCCGTGTCTGTGTGTGTGTGTGTGTGTGTGTGTCTGTCTGTGTGTGTCTGTGTGTGTGTGTCTGTCTGTGTGTGTCTGTCCGTGTCTGTGTGTGTGTGTCTGTCTGTGTGTGTGTGTGTGTGTCTGTGTGTGTGTGTGTCTGTGTGTTTGTGTGGCCTGCAGTGGAGCAGAGGCATCTCTAGTGTGTCTGAGTTCATGATATCCTCCGGTAGTGTTGGTGCCCTAGGGACACATTCAATGGATTTTCAGTAGACTTCTCTCTAACAAAGGGCATAGGCCTATCTCCCCTAAAAACACACACACACACCCAAACACACACACATACCCAGACACACACACACACAGACAGACACAGACATGCTCAGACACAACCACACAGACATTTCAACACACACTACGCACAGACCCAAAAAACACACAGACACACCCACACACACTAGACACACGGCATAGACACACAAACTCCATAGACACACACAAGCCCAGAAACACACACACTAGACACACGGCATAGACACACACAAGCCCAGAAACACACACACCAGGACAGCTCTCTCTGTGGGATGGGGGTGACATCCTGCGACTTGTTATTCCAGCTCTGAAAACAGGCCTCTTATGTCAACAAGCAGCTTGCCCGCTGTCCGATGTCATGAACACCGCTGTCCCCATTCAACATGTGTTGGCATCAGGGATAAGTAAAGCTGAGTGGCATTTGAACGCAAATCTTTGCAGATTTGCGTCTCCTTGGATAAAGCGTGTTTAAATAAATACATGATTATATCTTGTTGTCAGAATAGTTTGTTTTTCTCCTGATAGATTTCTGCATATCAATAGATGTGATAGATAGGGATGAATCAACAGTCTATAATGTGAGCTTTTATTCTGAAGGACGAGAGTCCCTTAATGTAACACTTCCTGTTTCCTGCCTCTGCCTTGGCGTCCATCCTGTGCCAGTTCGTTTAAATATTAACTGCTTCTGGAGCACACTTTTCTCAGGAGAGTTATTTGCACTAAGACTTGAGGCAGAAATCAATATGGAGGAGATGTATGACTGCATGTGCAGGAAAGCAATGATGAAGCATATTTGTACTTCCTGTTATCCTGCGGCGGACATGTTTAGTCAACACCTTCCAAATAATGTCAGGGCTCCAGAGTGATGAAAAACCCTCTGCTCAGCCAAACCTGAACTAATAATTAATTATTATTATTGTATTTATGAATTAGTAATAATAATTTGAATAGTGGGGATTGCATGACATCACCAAATGATAAGAAAAATATAAGCTATAATATCTGGTAACATCTGATTCCCTTGTTTGCATAAACGGATTTTCGACTTGAAATATGGAAATAGTTTACATAATTGTAATTATGATTCGACATACACTTTCTTTGAGTTTGCTTGTCTCTCTATGGTATGATGTTTAAGTGCACGTGTGTTTGTGAGCTTTCTGGGTGTTGTCCCTGTGCTGGGGAGTTGACTGCCTCTAGTGGTCCGGAGTGGAAGTGCCTCCTGGCATCCTGGGTGTCCCAGGAACATGGTAACACCATGAAGTTCCCTAATAACGTCTCTATGGAAACAACCTTTTCTCGCCCTTAACTCAGTCAACTGGGTTAGTATTGTTAACCACATGTGAGTGAGGAATACAGGAACACAGTTACTGAACACAAAAACAAGTTCTGCTCATAAATGCATTTCAGTTGAGCCAGAATGTAAACTAAGATACAGACCTGATGATTGGCTGCTTGGTCCCTCCAGTTTTGGTTCACATTGCGTGAGAGAACAATCTAGAAGGTGAGAGAGAGTTGAGAAGAGCAGTTAGACAGCTTTCAGACTGTCTGACCAGCAGCAAGCGATCCTCCAGCCTGCACATTGACAGCTCTGAGGAGCTTGATTCTCTCTCAGATTAAGCAGCATTAGACACACCCTCACACACCATCCTCCATGACACCGTGGCGCCACAACAGATCAACACGACTGACAATACACTGACTGGGTATTCTCACTGCACAGCTAATTATAATGAGAATGATAATGTTATCTTATTGTCAGGTGTAGCTGTTTTGTGGCCAGCGTTCACACAAGACCGGAGCACGCAGGGCATCACTGAGCGAGTTCCAGAGCAGACGCTTTCACCCAACACAGAACACACGGGGGGATTTGAACCCTCTTGATCTGCAGTCAAATGCTCTACCACTGAGCTACATCCCTACACCAATACTAAACTTGTTCACTTAGCGTCTGCTAAATGACTAAATCTAAAATCTGTGAGGAAAGATCTCAACTTGCTCAACACCTCCTAAGGAACTGAACCAAAGAACCACACTTCTGGGGTTCAAGAAGTCCTCGTCTTTGGTGTGGTTATTTTCTTACATCTCAGGCACGTCAGCAAATAAAACAGGCTGTTAGTTTTTACACCCGTCCCGCACATGTGAGCATGGCTTTGAGAGGGGGTGCATAAACAGCCTAGCAAGCGATCGGGAGTTCTGTTGACATGAAAAATGTATGCTTTAAGAAAGCTTTTAATTTGGACTGCTGGCTTGAGGTGGTACTGCAGTGCCCTTTCTGGGTCAGTGGAGCAAGCGGGGCGGCTTAACTCTGCCCCGATTCTTAAAAGACGGCACCAGCATATGCTGCAAGGCATCACGGGCCAGCGTACTGTGGTATCGAGGACTGCATGTCATATCAAATCGTCTCTACTGTCTCAAGGACACGTGAGGAATCATTCGCATGTGACCATAATCTAGGCTCCCGTTCAGAGAATCCACAGCTGTACACAGTTTAGTCACCCGTAAATCACCACTGGAATACCAAGCGTGTCTACTCATCTGAGACGGAGATATCCTGCTGTCTAAGTAGACCTAGGCCAAGTACACGCCTACTGTTCATCCTATCAAAACGATTTTGATTTCTACAGCCCTTTTCACACGCAGTGTCACAGAGAGCTTCACCTTCGTCATCAGAACTGCACCTAAACCATCCTGAACCCTCAGAGAAGACCAGGAAAACACTCTGAGGAAAACGTGAGAAAACTGAAGAAACCTTGGAAGGAGCTGTTCATCGGGGATCCCCTCCTCCAGAGACATATGGCTCAGCAGAACAACATTTGATTGCAGATCATGAGCTCAAATATGAACTCTCCACTGTGCATCTATACATTGGATAAAAATCCCCAGATTATAAATGACAAGAGTTTTTTAAATGGAACAACTCCTTTGTTTTCATTGGACATGGGGTTTGCACTCAAATAAATGCTATGAATGTTTAAGGTAACACTGACACTTCCAATGCAGGTTAGAGAGCGGCAAACACTAGACCAACTTCATGTCTCTTAAGGTGTCTAGTTTGTCTACCGAGTGAGAGAAGGTTCTAGATTCTAGAACCTGCTACAACACAGAGTGATCTAGAACCTTCTCTCACCCAGGCTGCTCCAGCTACAACACCTAGTGATCTAGAACCTTCTCCCATCCAGGCTGCTCCAGCTACAACACAGAGTGATCTAGAACCTTCTCCCACCCAGGCTGCTCCAGCTACAACACCTAGTGATCTAGAACCTTCTCTCACCCAGGCTGCTCCAGCTACAACACCTAGTGATCTAGAACCTTCTCCCATCCAGGCTGCTCCAGCTACAACACCTAGTGATCTAGAACCTTCTCCCACCCAGGGGGCTCCAGCTACAACACCTAGTGATCTAGAACCTTCTCCCACCCAGGGGGCTCCAGCTACAACACCTAGTGATCTAGAACCTTCTCCCACCCAGGCTGCTCCAGCTACAACACTGACGAAGGTGGGTGGTGTTTACACCGAGAAGGAGTTTAAACAGTTCAGCTCGATGTCCCAGGATGACTTGATGGCTGTGAGCTGGGATCCTAACATGTTGTTTTCTTCAGAGGGAGAGAGGATGTTAGGCTGGAAGAGCACTTCCTGTTTGCCAGGCTGTGCACAGCTGTCTGCCGGGGACAGGCAGCACAGGGAGCCCAGCTGAAGCAACACACACACATACACACACAAACACATGCACGCAAGCACACACACACACACAAACACATGCATGCAAGCACACACACACACTCAAACACATGCATGCAAGCACACACTCAAACACATGCACGCAAGCACACACACACACTCAAACACATGCATGCAAGCACACACACACACTCAAACACATGCATGCAAGCACACACTCAAACACATGCACGCAAGCACACACACTCAAACACATGCAAGCACACACACACACACACACAAGCACACACACATGCACACACACACACACACCTTGTGGCCTCTACACTGTCGCTAAGACAATATAAGAATTAGTCAATTAGCGTGACAAAATTGCAGGGATGACAGGAATGCCATCTTTTAAACGACACGTACAAGAGGACACACTGTGGATGTCGTGGTTCAACAGACTGACTTGGTCCTGTTATGTTGAGGTGTTTGTTGCTGTAAAATCTCTCTCCAAACTCCAGACTGCTTATACATATAAACCCCAGAAATCAGCTGAACTCAGTCACTCCATTAGTGAAGAGACAGGGAGAAGATGTCTTCATCACAAGCCTCTGCCTGAAGATCAGAGGGTTCAAGGTTCTCCCACGTGGACAACAGGGTTCTCCAACGCAAACCAAGAATCCAGGTTGTCCCATGTAGGCTGCATGCCCGGACCTCTCTGTGTGGCCTGCAGAAACATCACTTACACTGCTGCTTGACTAAAACACTGGGGATTGTGGGACCAATATTGACGCATAACTTTTCACTGTTGTAGAAACCTCCTTCCTTCCATCCATCCTTCCAGCCATCTTTCCTCCTTTACTGAGCCATCTGGTGACAAGTGATGGGAGGAAGTCATTTATGCTCTTTCTGACTGCATTAGGCTGTCCACTGTCTCTCAGGAAAGACATCAATCCAGCCTGTAGGAAGGCCGGCTCACTTCTCTATGTGTAGAGAGAGAGGGGGGGTGGAGAGAAAGAGAGAGAGGGGGGGGGAGAGAGAGAGGGGGGGTGGAGAGAGAGAGAGGGGGGGGGAGAGAGAGGGGGGGGGTGGAGAGAGAGAGAGGGAGGGAGAGAAGGTGAGGAGGAGGGAGGGGAGAAAGAGAGAGAGATAGGGGTGGGGGGGTAGAGAGAGATTGAGAGGGGTAGAGAGAAAGGGGGGTAAAGAGAGTGTGAGATAGAGAGTGTCAGAGAGAAAAGAGACAAAGAGAGAGGGGTAGAGAGAAAAGAGAGAGAAAGGAGAAAAGAAGAAAGGGGTAGAGACAGAGGGATTGAGAGAGAGAGAGAGAGAGAGAGAGAGAGAGAGAGAGAGAGAGAGAGAGAGAGAGAGAGAGAGAGAGAGAGAGAGAGAGACAGTTTGGGCAAAGATAGCTCAGATGCTCTTCTTGATCCGTGGAGGGGGGAAGGAGGAAGTGGATGGCGTGGGCGATGCCAGGCTGTCTCCGGGTACTATTCTCTGCTTCAGCTTCACCAACTGCCAATTATCCGGCCGGAGCAGAGGAGGGCTCAAACGTTTGCAGAGTACGCAAGACGCACTCCACCCTGCTCTCCACTCTCTCATCTCTCTCTCTCTCATCTCTGTTTTCTCTCTCTCTCTCATCTCTCTCTCTCATCTCTCTCATCTCTGTCCTCTCTCTCTCTCCCTCTTGTAATGATTGTGGTGTGTCTGAACCCTATTACTGTAACACATTGTAGTTTCCTTGCATGAGACTTTTCTCTATGCTGTGTAGGAACATTACACAGCAGTTTAGCTCCCATTGCAGGATCTAAGAAAATGTCAACAACCCACAAAATAACAAGCTATGCAAGCAATGTAAACAACTGCAGCAAAAAGTTTATAGATAAATTAATTGATCCAAAAAAGGTCATATCTGATGTAATTTTACAACATCTAAACAGACTGATAAAGAGCGTACATATAATGCAATACAATGCATGTTTCCTATTTCCTATTTCAGATAGATGGTCACTAGTGTAAGGGACTAGGGAGTCAGATGGCTGAGCGGTGAGGGAGTCGGGCTAGTAATCTGAAGGTTGCCAGTTCGATTCCCGGCTGCGCCAAATGACGTTGTGTCCTTGGGCAAGGCACTTCACCCTACTTGCCTCGGGGGGAATGTCCCTGTACTTACTGTAAGTCGCTCTGGATAAGAGCGTCTGCTAAATGACTAAATGTAAATGTAAATGTAGTGTAACTATAATAGTACTGACTAACGTTGTTATTACTAACAGAGGACAGAGGCAGCTGTGATCCGACACACCAACGGCCACAGACATGTGACCCCTAGCTGGGGAGCCCGAAGATACGTAGTGTAGGATGTAGTAGACATATGGCATGTCGAGAGAGAGAGGCAGACAGAGGGAGGAGGAGAGAGAGAGGCAGAGAGAGAGGGAGAGAGAGGCGGAGAGAGCGTTGAGAGAGAGGGAGGGCGAGAGGGAGAAGCAGAGAGAGAGAGATGGTGGACAACACTTGTGACCAGGAGACACCAGGTGTCACAAAGACAGCTGACGGTAGAGCAGATAGACAGCTGCACGAGCGGCGTCAGTGGTGGTCTCCCTCGTATTTTCCAACATTCTCAGTAAACAAGCGTCTAAACATATTTTTTGCTTTAATCTGCGAGGTGATGATTAGTCCAAGTCTGTAGGACATTCCGATCAAATCGACCACGTACTGTTAATTCACATGTTAGGCCTTAAGTCCCACACGCCAGATGCTGTGTCTGTGCGTGTGTCCGTTTTAAGATTCTAGAAATAACGCATCGGTCCATTCCACTGACAGTTTGTTCACACAATAATGTAATCGATATGGGTTTGAGTTGGACTAGACTGCGAAGTATAGAAATGGGTTCACGTATGACGCAGAACAGCCTACTTAATTACGTGTCCTCGCCTCAAAATGTTGATTCCTCCCAATAACCCATACGAAACGCATAGGCGTCATCTATTCCCCATGAAAACTACATATTCCCTGTTAAATACGTTTATGAGAAGGCGCCTGCAGTCTGTGTCTCCGAAATCCCTTCATGCACGCACACGACAATCACTGTCGGTAAACAGAGCAATATGCACAGCAACAATGTAACGGCAAATCGCTCACCGATGGCATGGGCTACAGCAACTCGCCCCTTTTTGACTTACCAGATTTGAAAAACGCCGCTATGTCGGCCGCATCATTCGGACCCTCATCTATCCCGTCGCCCGAGCTCATTGCTGGAATAACGTCACGTCAAAATATCACCAAATATTCGACTCCGTTAGATCTGCGGAAAGGCGGGTCAGCCTTACATTGAAAATGCGAATATTGTCCCGCAACGGTCACGCTGTTGGGTTTCCCCTCAGTAGGCAATAGCCCTCCATCTTGACTGGAATAAAACGTTCTTATTGCCGATCTGCGGCGCTCCCGAGCCGCGCGGAGGGGAAGTCGATGCAGACTCCATTGGGATGGGGGAGGTCTAGAGAGGAAGGATATTAAGCTACTACATGTTGTTAATTGCTCTTCCGAATGAGGGGCACCCGATCACAGTCCTACTTCTCATTAATTCAGTATTCTATCTGTTGATTATTGAGCAGTATAGTCATATTCGTCAATAAAACCTAGTCAATACATTGTCATGGTGTGATATATCAGACAGGAGTAGCTGAAGGTTGGGGTAGTTTGTCACTATACCTGACAAAATAATCCTAAAGCAGGTATTCTATTTTAAAACACGTACATCCTGAAAAACACAGTCTGATGCCCTGCCAGGACTGCTCTAACTCGTGATGATGTCGCAGCCTGTACTGCTGTATAGCGTAGCAGGCCAACTGGTTTGAGCGAGTGGACAGTGCCTCCCTTCGGTTTTTACGGAAACGTCCTCAAATGTATTTAATCTTCAATTTGAAAGGCTGCCTTTCATGTACACACCCTACTATATACAACATTGAGCATTCGTTATGAATGTTAATTCCTAACTATTAATTTGTCAATTATCTCATTAGTTCTTAAATCTTATTTTTTTTGTCTGTCCTTTGATTATTCTTAGCTAGTGTGTTATATGTTATTCTGTTGGCCTATAGAGGGGTTCTGGATACTGCACTCACTGT
This sequence comes from Thaleichthys pacificus, assembly GCA_023658055.1. Classification (NCBI taxonomy): domain Eukaryota; kingdom Metazoa; phylum Chordata; class Actinopteri; order Osmeriformes; family Osmeridae; genus Thaleichthys; species Thaleichthys pacificus. The sequence continues at coordinate 2,135,098 of CM042871.1, read as the reverse complement.
GTGTTCTGTAGGACTGGGTTCTGGATACTGCACTCACTGTGTGTTCTGTAGGACTGGGTTCTGGATACTGAACTCACTGTGTGTTCTGTAGGACTGGGTTCTGGATACTGCACTCATTGTGTGTTCTGTAGGACTGGGTTCTGGATACTGCACTCACTGTGTGTTCTGTAGGACTGGGTTCTGGTTACTGCACTGTGTGTTCTGTAGGACTGGGTTCTGGATACTGCACTCACTGTGTGTTCTGTATAGGACTGGGTTCTGGATACTGCACTCACTGTGTGTTCTGTAGGACTGGGTTCTGGATACTGCACTCATTGTGTGTTCTGTAGGACTGGGTTCTGGATACTGCACTCACTGTGTGTTCTGTAGGACTGGGTTCTGGTTACTGCACTGTGTGTTCTGTAGGACTGGGTTCTGGATACTGCACTCACTGTGTGTTCTGTATAGGACTGGGTTCTGGATACTGCACTGTGTGTTCTGTAGGACTGGGTTCTGGATACTGCACTCACTGTGTGTTCTGTAGGACTGGGTTCTGGATACTGCACTGTATGTTCTGTAGGACTGGGTTCTGGATACTGCACTCACTGTGTGTTCTGTAGGACTGGGTTCTGGATACTGCACTCACTGTGTGTTCTGTAGGACTGGGTTCTGGATACTGAACTCACTGTGTGTTCTGTAGGACTGGGTTCTGGATACTGCACTCACTGTGTGTTCTGTAGGACTGGGTTCTGGATACTGCACTGTGTGTTCTGTAGGACTGGGTTCTGGATACTGCACTCACTGTGTGTTCTGTAGGACTGGGTTCTGGATACTGAACTCACTGTGTGTTCTGTAGGACTGGGTTCTGGATACTGCACTCACTGTGTGTTCTGTAGGACTGGGTTCTGGATACTGAACTCACTGTGTGTTCTGTAGGACTGGGTTCTGGATACTGCACTCACTGTGTGTTCTGTAGGACTGGGTTCTGGATACTGAACTCACTGTCTGTTCTGTAGGACTGGGTTCTGGATACTGCACTCACTGTGTGTTCTGTAGGACTGGGTTCTGGATACTGCACTCACTGTGTGTTCTGTAGGACTGGGTTCTGGATACTGCACTCACTGTGTGTTCTGTAGGACTGGGTTCTGGTTACTGCACTGTGTGTTCTGTAGGACTGGGTTCTGGATACTGCACTCACTGTGTGTTCTGTATAGGACTGGGTTCTGGATACTGCACTGTGTGTTCTGTAGGACTGGGTTCTGGATACTGCACTCACTGTGTGTTCTGTAGGACTGGGTTCTGGATACTGCACTCACTGTGTGTTCTGTAGGACTGGGTTCTGGATACTGCACTCACTGTGTGTTCTGTAGGACTGGGTTCTGGATACTGAACTCACTGTGTGTTCTGTAGGACTGGGTTCTGGATACTGCACTCACTGTGTGTTCTGTAGGACTGGGTTCTGGATACTGCCACTGTGTGTTCTGTAGGACTGGGTTCTGGATACTGCACTCACTGTGTGTTCTGTAGGACTGGGTTCTGGATACTGCACTCACTGTGTGTTCTGTAGGACTGGGTTCTGGATACTGAACTCACTGTGTGTTCTGTATAGGACTGGGTTCTGGATACTGCACTGTGTGTTCTGTAGGACTGGGTTCTGGATACTGCACTCACTGTGTGTTCTGTAGGACTGGGTTCTGGATACTGCACTCACTGTGTGTTCTGTAGGACTGGGTTCTGGATACTGCACTGTGTGTTCTGTAGGACTGGGTTCTGGATACTGAACTCACTGTGTGTTCTGTATAGGACTGGGTTCTGGATACTGCACTCACTGTGTGTTCTGTAGGACTGGGTTCTGGATACTGCACTCACTGTGTGTTCTGTAGGACTGGGTTCTGGATACTGCACTCACTGTGTGTTCTGTAGGACTGGGTTCTGGATACTGAACTCACTGTGTGTTCTGTATAGGACTGGGTTCTGGATACTGCACTCACTGTGTGTTCTGTAGGACTGGGTTCTGGATACTGCACTCACTGTGTGTTCTGTAGGACTGGGTTCTGGATACTGCACTGTGTGTTCTGTAGGACTGGGTTCTGGATACTGCACTGTGTGTTCTGTAGGACTGGGTTCTGGATACTGCACTCACTGTGTGTTCTGTATAGGACTGGGTTCTGGTTACTGCACTGTGTGTTCTGTAGGACTGGGTTCTGGATACTGCACTCACTGTGTGTTCTGTAGGACTGGGTTCTGGATACTGCACTCACTGTGTGTTCTGTAGGACTGGGTTCTGGATACTGAACTCACTGTGTGTTCTGTAGGACTGGGTTCTGGATACTGAACTCACTGTGTGTTCTGTAGGACTGGGTTCTGGATACTGCACTCACTGTGTGTTCTGTAGGACTGGGTTCTGGATACTGAACTCACTGTGTGTTCTGTAGGACTGGGTTCTGGATACTGCACTGTGTGTTCTGTAGGACTGGGTTCTGGATACTGCACTCACTGTGTGTTCTGTAGGACTGGGTTCTGGATTACTGCACTGTGTGTTCTGTAGGACTGGGTTCTGGATACTGCACTCACTGTGTGTTCTGTAGGACTGGGTTCTGGTTACTGCACTCACTGTGTGTTCTGTAGGACTGGGTTCTGGATACTGCACTCACTGTGTGTTCTGTAGGACTGGGTTCTGGATACTGAACTCACTGTGTGTTCTGTAGGACTGGGTTCTGGATACTGCACTGTGTGTTCTGTAGGACTGGGTTCTGGATACTGTACTCACTGTGTGTTCTGTAGGACTGGGTTCTGGATACTGCACTGTGTGTTCTGTAGGACTGGGTTCTGGATACTGCACTGTGTGTTCTGTAGGACTGGGTTCTGGATACTGAACTTACTGTGTGTTCTGTAGGACTGGGTTCTGGATACTGCACTCACTGTGTGTTCTGTAGGACTGGGTTCTGGATACTGCACTCACTGTGTGTTCTGTAGGACTGGGTTCTGGATACTGAACTCACTGTGTGTTCTGTAGGACTGGGTTCTGGATACTGCACTCACTGTGTGTTCTGTAGGACTGGGTTCTGGATACTGCACTGTATGTTCTGTAGGACTGGGTTCTGGATACTGCACTCACTGTGTGTTCTGTAGTCCACGTGTTGTTCATGTTGACACTTGCCTGGTCTAATTGAAATGTTGCTGTACAGCGCTTTGATGCAACTCTGTTGCTTTTAAATGTGCTATAGAACTACAATTTGACTTGACTTTAACTAAGCAAGTTAAGGTAGTATAATTTTTAAGTATCACATGAATGGCCAGTGTCCAGAAGGCTAACATTTCATCTAGATACAGTATCACATGAATGGCCAGTGTCCAGAAGGCTAACATTGCGTCTAGATACAGTATCACATGAATGGCCAGTGTCCAGAAGGCTGACATTCTGTCCAGATATAGTGTGACCTCTTGTGCTCAGGTCTAGCTGTTAACCAGATGGGTGATTGTCTTCAGGTTATACATGGCATGGACAAATAAGTCACCTTGGTTGGTGTGTCAGACATTTTCAGCCTTGTATCAGGTAGGTCCCATATTCTGATGACAGCTATCAATATATGTGACCTCTTGTGCCCAGGTATCAAAATATTTGCCCTCTTGTGCCCAGGTCCAGCAAGGACAGAAAAGTCACTTGAGTTGGTTTGGTTGGTGTGTCAAACATTTTCAGCCATGTAACAGGGAGGTCACATATTGTGACAACAGCTATCGAAATATGTGACCAGTTCCCAGAAGGCTGACATTTTGTCCAGATACAGTATCAAATGAATAGCCAGTGTCCAGAAGGCTGGCTGACGTTTTGTCAAGATATAGTCAACTAACACACACACACACACACCAGATATCAAATGAAAAACGTCAAAATACATGATAACAATATAATTCCAAGACAAACTATTAGAATTTGTTGTTTTTATTTGTCTCTGTCAACAAAAACAATTCATTATTAAAATAAAACAATTTAACAGTAGGCCAGTGTAGGCTACCAATGGCCAAAACAACAAATATGCAAAATCAATAACAGAGTATATTTAATAAACAAAGGTTTATGTTCTCTGACATTTATTCGGCTAACAGCACTGCCAACAAGGATTGGATTAAAACCACAAACCACTCACTAAGGGTCCGGACCACGCGAAAGGAAGGTGGTAGGCTGGCACCCGGAGCAAGTGGTCCAGACCGAAGGTACACATGATGGTACACGGCCTCAGCGCACCCTAGTGGTCGTGTACTGAACTGGCTTCAATCCCTCTCAAAACTAGGCTACTCTGATGAAAGCAGAGCTGCCAGGGGGGATGTCATTGAGACAGTCCCAGCTGTATCAAGCACCAGACCTGCTGTTCCAAAAATGTAAATGTAAATTGTAAATAAACTCTGCAAATTATGTCACACACAAATGCTATCTTATCTCCTTGGTGTTTGAGCTTTATTTTCTGTAAATATTGTGTATGTTAAACTTTTACAGACACAGATTATACATGAAAACGGTGACCCTAGGCTCTCCAGTATGTGAGTACAGTGTGTGCACATGTGTGTGCACATGTGTGTGTAGAAATGGAGTTGCAGTGCAGAGGTAGAGACACTGGCTATTCTTAGTACATGTAGGCTATGTTAAAGAGTTTGAGGGACCCTAGTGGACCACACTAACCCATTGAAGAACTCAGGTTTAAGTTAATGATCATTTAAACCTCTAATCATCAATCATATGATTCATTCCAGCTCCTTAGATACCAGACTAGGGTTGACCAGACAATCTGTCATGGACAATCTGTCGGTCAATGGACCCCCTAAAGTAGCCATGGCCACCCCATAATATAAAAGTCTGGTTCTGCCACTTCACTGAACAGGACGTGTTACTTTGGTTAATGACTATAAATCGACATTAGAGTTGAATATAGCCTACGGCTGATAGGTTACCCTCCCTCTACAGTTTAAGATTGTTGGTAAAAATCGTTGCATGTGAGTTTGGCCAATAGCCTATTCTTTGCAACTGTGCCTAACACACTATGGGCGACAACCAACAGCTTTTCGAATGTATGCTAAACGCAAAAAACGTCCACTTTTCCCGAGAAACGCCATTTTTGTGTGTTTCGGTACGTCGGAGAAGCGCTCCTTTCACACCCCCTGAAAGGAATCTGTTACCAAGGAAACGGGTCACAACACGTTATTTGTGCCGAAAGTGTTTTTTTTCTGGTTTATATAGGCAGAACGCTCCGGCCTTTTATACCCAATTTCTCATGACGTGTACTTTGCAAGAGAAATTCTATTTCAGGATTCAGTATTCACTTATTTTGTCCGAGAACCCTCGTGGTGGAATTGTATTGGAATGTCTTACAGTTCTCGGTCTGCCAAAGCCAACTTCAGAAACAGGTCCACTCTACCGTCAGTTCCCGTGGAGTCTATAAAAGAAATGCAGGTTTGTCATAAACCATAATAATGTGTTGAGAATTATTTATTCCTATTTGTCTGTTAATTCTGCTGGTGACGGAAAGTGTTCCGTTTCACTTTGCCAAGTGGAAACGTAAAGATGCGTAGGTAGAAAACATTTCGGATGAGCGTTTATATGACGCTAGTAAAACTCACACACAGGTCCACTGCTATAACCACGAGTCACGACAGGACAGAACCTCCCATGTCACATGCTCAACTGGAGGCTTAAATTATTCCTTAGTCGTAAAAAATTAATCAAGCTTTTAAATGCGTTTTCCATCTCTAACTCATCATAGTTAGGCTATATCTCATATTTACTTCTCAGCACAATTTCTGCCGTTCCTATGATGTTGTAATCAAGACCACCTAAACCCTAACCAAGTCATGAACAAGACCAGAGTGTATTGAGACCGAGACAAGACCAAGATTTTGAGGGTTCGAGACCAGACCACTCAAAACATACAAGCAGTAGGGTTTGACTTGGTAAAACTTTAGATTTTGTCTGTAACTTTGTATTTGAACTCAAAATTAGCACTCTTATAATGCCGTGTGCTTATGGCCAGGCAAAGCTGCCTATTATAAAAACAACATTTGTTTTGTTTTTCTTAGAAGTGGAGGCGCATTAGTCTCTGCTTTCACATCTCTCTCTCACCCACGTGAAGGAGCGCGGTACCGCGGCGTTTAACTTAACTTCATTAAATCGGGAGAAGTATATATGCAGCTGACATGAGTTAACGTTGATGTAGCAAAGTAACTTATATTCATCATTAGCTACTATCTTTATGTGGCCTGGCTCGTTATCACAAACAAAATCTGGCAAGCAATTGAAACTAACGCCCTGAAACATTCAGTAGGCTATATTACATTGCTAATCCTCGCAAAATGTCTTTGTGTCAAGGGGGAAGATATTTCTGAAGAATTTTGGACAGAGGCAGATTGCAAACGTTAGGTAGCTTCTTTGCTTGCGTCACTTACGCCATGTTTCCTTTCTAAATGCCGGTTAAAGTTTGATGTAGGCCTAGTGCCAGTCGTCTCAGTGAGCGTCTCTTAGCAGAATTTTCTCACGGCTGTGTGTTTTCTTTTGGACGTTATTGTAAACTCTTTGCAGTTCAGGTAGCCTAACCAAATCTAGCTGATTTGGCCGACATCTTCAGACAGAGACTGTTTCACCTATCTTCCCCATTCACTTTTGGGGTACAAGGCTACAACACTGCCTATGATAGGCAATAGAGCTATATTTATCAGAAATGAACAAGATGTTTACTGAACGCAGGCAGCCAGGAACGTTCCAGTGCGCATGTGTAACTGAAAGAGCGTGCACACGTACCGCGGGGGGACAGAAGGGGTGACTGACTGGGGAGTGAGAGATGCTTTGCTATAGCAACGGTGCAAAACACAACGTTACAGATATAGAGCTAATGCGAAGTGGACTCATATTTTCCGTTCATTTTGAAACTTTATGAAACTGTGAAACTATTGTGTTGTCTCTGTGTGGTGTCAGATATGCTGTTAATGTAGTATTTTTGATGGATTGAATGTGTTTTAATACCTGTCTACAAACAAATTTCCCCTAGTGGGATAGACTAAATCAAATTGACGTGACTTGATGGCGGGACAAAGTAGACTATGGCGGGCCGCCACAGTCTAGCCAATGAATGGGAAACACTGCATAGTGGCCATGTATTATTCGAGTTACAATAGATGTATTCCTTGTTATGTGCTAACATCATTTTAATATCAATGTTGCTCCAAGCACCCCTGCTCTGAGGGGCAGAACCAGATGCAGTACTCAAACCAGGACAGTAGGAGGCAGTGTCTCCTCTATCTTACTCATGTGACTTCCTCTCTACAGCAGTTAGGTCAGGGAGTCTTTATTTAATATGATCATTGTTTGGTTTCCCGCCCTGACCAGGCTGTCGGCTCTACCTGTGACAGTTCAATTTATGATTCCACTTGTCAAGAATATGGGGAACATTTCGAGGGGGTGGAGTGATTGGAGGAATGAAGGGATGGTGGAGGGGTGGTGGAGGGAGGGTAGAGGGGGTGGAGGGGTGGTTGAGGGGGTGGGTGGAGGGGTGGTGGAGGGGGTGGAGGGATGGTGGAGGGGGTGGAGGGATGGTGGAGGGGGTGGAGGGGTGGTGGAGGGGGTGGAGGGATGGTAGAGGGGGTGGAGGGATGGTGGAGGGGGTGGAGGGATGGTGGAGGGGGTGGAGGGGGGTGGAGGGGGTGGAGGGATGGTAGAGGGGGTGGAGGGATGGTAGAGGGGGTGGAGGGGTGGTTGAGGGGGTGGAGGGATGGTGGAGGGGTGGTGGAGGGGGTGGAGGGGTGGTGGAGGGATGGTAGAGGGGGTGGAGGGATGGTAGAGGGGTGGAGGGATGGAGGCGGTGGAGGGATGGAGGGGCCTCACGGCCGCAGGGAGAGTCTCGGATGGTAGAGGGATGGAGGGGGTGGAGGGATGGAGGGATGGAGGGGTAGAGGGGTGGAGGGGTAGAGGGGTGGAGGGATGGAGGGGTGGAGGGGTAGAGGGGTGGAGGGGTGGAGGGATGGAGGGGTAGAGGGGATGGTAGAGGGGTGGAGGGGTGGAGGGGGTAGAGGGGTGGAGGGGGCCTCATGGCTGCAGGGAGAGTCTCGGTCCCTTTTCATCTATTATTTAGGAAGGTCTCTGGTTACTGGGCTCCTCCACATCAGAGGGTTCAGAAAACCCTGACTGGGAAATAATCAGGATCCAACTGCTTTTCAATGCAAAGCATTGCCATTTGTGTCAGATCAGATAGCTGTTCAAGCCTGGATGAGACAGCGGCCTCTGTGTCTCCAGCCACTGGCTGCTGTGACGGAATTGAATTAGTCGTCTGTGTTTTCTGATTTGAAAAAAGCTAGCATCTCTGTGAGGACTGTATGGATGTTGGTGGCTGTATTCACTGTTGAGCAGCATTATGTTATTTCCTCACAGAGATGTCTTTGAGATGTGACGACTGTCCTTCCTGGAGCAGGTGTGAGCCTCTCTGTCACCACTTCTCCCAGTTCCTTGAGTTTCACTTCATTTGCATACAGAGCCACTATCACCTGGGCAAACCACAGCCCTGCTCCTGTCTGAGCCTTGGTCATCACAACATGCTAAACAACGTACACAGACAGAAAAGCCCTCAGAGCCGTAGATGAGTCAGAAGTGATACATCTAAATTGCTGATGTTCTCTTTGTTTAGAGTTTTAGTGAGACTTCCTGTGGACCACTGGGCTCCTTGGCAACCATCTGAGGGTTAGGGTGTGTGTGTGTGTGTGTTTGTGTGTGTGTGTGTGGGTTGTTTGGGGTGCGTCTGTCTTCAGAGCCTTATCCAGCTTTCGCTGGCCCATTGTGTAGAGTCTGTAAAGTGATAGCCGACTAGCCGACAGGTGGTCACCCAACACTACTATCTAGTCACCAAAGCTTTTCAGTGGAAAATAATCAGATAATTTCAGGCAGTAAGGTAAGCCAGTCGTTTGGACAGCTTAAGCAAGATGCCCAGCGCTGCCGACCCGTTTCTTCTCTGTGTCGAAATTCAGTGATCTCATGAATAGTAATACCATTTAAGAGGCTGGAATCCGTGAAAAGACGGCTTTGTCGAGAGTGACGATGCTCAACTTTAAACCTGACTATCAAAACAAGGTAAGACGACCTGTGGCGCGCAGCAGCAGGTTACATGGAGACACCTACACCCTCAGACCCAATGCATTTTTAAAGAAACAAGGAATTGTATTTATCCGGCTTGTCGTATCATCATATTGGGTTGGGTTCCAGACTTGATCGTAATATATCCATTGATCGTGTTGCAACAATACCGAGGGTGAATCTTTTTCTCATCTCCCCCAACCTGCCCCTGCTGTGTCACCATCCCAGGGTTATTACCTTTTCTGCTGGATCTGTCCAAGAGAAATCCCTGTAGCTTGCAAGATAACCTGATGTATTGTCAAGGAGTTTTATACTAAGACCAGCCCTTTGTACTGTCTTTTAAAAGAATCCATATTTAGTTGTCAAACCAAATGACATTTGGTGCCATTTTATCAAGTGCAAAAAGGTATTCTGAGAAAAGCGGTGGTTTGTCTTCCAAATGCCACACTTTTATTTCTAGGATACTCTTATAGTCCTGGATGTTGAACAAATACCATAGTTGTGTAGCACTGAAAGTATGCAGGGTATGATTTGACGGTGTGCAGCTTCCTCTATGTAGTATGTCATTTCCTTTGGGTAATGTGCCGCTTCCTGTATGTAGTATGTCATTTCCTTTGGGTAATGTGCCGCTTCCTGTATGTAGTATGTCATTTCCTTTGGGTAATGTGCAGCTTCCTGTATGTAGTATGTCATTTCCTTTGGGTAATGTCCCTAACACAGACTTGAAATGAGATGCAGAAGCGAGGTCCAGGAGGAAACCACTCTCTAGTCAGTCCCTGCAGACAGACAGAGCGACGGAGAGGGAGAGATTAGCCTGTTCTCTCTTCATCTAGTTCACCAGCAGCACAGCGACCTGTAACTGAGGAGAAGGGAGAGTGCAATGCAGGGCGAGGCCAGCGCCCCACCCCCACCCTCGCCCCCGCCCCACCCCCAGCCCTGTCAAGGCCCTGGCAGCATGCCTGCGTCTTTAAGTTGTTTGAATAGTTTATGGGGAATCTTAACTGTCCTGATAGCGGTTGGCATTTCAAGTCGAGCTTTCAAGTTCAACATCTGAGGCTTTCAGGTGCTTGGTAACCTGTCATGGCTAGCTACTCCAGGTGCTTGGTAACCAGTTGTGGCTAGCTACTCCAGGACGCTGCAGCATAGTGCTCCAGGGACTAGGGAGCGGACGGCCCCGGGCGGGTCAGAGGGTTTGTGATGTCACGGCCGTTTAGAAAGCAGCTCTGGAAGCAGAGTGTCTCCAGGGTGATCAAGGTAAGAGGACTGATAACTTCATGCTTTTACGATTAATAAGAGGACTGATAAGATAACTTCATGCTCTTACTGTCATAATATAACTGATAACTTCATAGTCTAATAAGACAAGATAACTCTGCACTCTTACTGTAACAAGAGAGTTGTGTTGTGATAGTGGTAATGTCAACATGGGATGTAGAATTCTCCACAAGGCCTCATGTTATGGACAACACTCTGATAAGAACTTTGTTATTCGGTTGGCCTTGCAAACTATGCATTAAGATAAGACTTCATGGTGAGGCAGAAGTTGTTTGCAGTTGACTGTACAGAGGAGAAGATCATTGGGCAGATTTTGGGTCCGGTTTGCCCTCCATGACGATTGAGGAGTTCCCAACTCCAGGTTGATCGTAACAGATTATCCACCCAAATGATCCTGTGTAGTGTGAGGTGTTTACAAACATCATCTTAATGGTGGGAAAAGGAACAGCATTTGGATGCTGAGCAGGAACCCACAGCAGCCCGTGAGAGCGACCAGGAAAGCGTCACGAACGGAAACATGGCCAACAAGAGGCAAACGTTTGTCTCTGGCACAAGGTGGACAGGAGAAATGGAGGATATGTTTGTTGAATGATGACTTGGTTAATGTCTCGTATGACAAGTACCACCACAGAACAGACAGTGAACAGAGTTAGGCAGAAATGACCTTGGTTCACCCTAACCGTTCAGTTTACTGGAAACAGTATACTGTAACCGACAAGTGTGTGGTCAGGCATCCTGCCTCCTGACTGAATCCTGCCCCCTGACTGAATCCTGCCTCCTGACTGAATCCTGCCTCCTGACTGAATCCTGCCCCCTGACTGAATCCTGCCTCCTGACTGAATCTTGCCTTCTGACTGAATCCTGCCCCCTGACTGAATCCTGCCTCCCCCCCTTTCCTCTAGTGCACCAGGCATGAAGATTATTTTCCAGATAACTTGGAAACCGTTGATTTGAACTGCTGTAGCCTACAACATTCAAAATGATGTTCCTGTCTACGAGGCAGGCCTACCCTTGTCATCGCTACACAGTGTTGTGTGATTCCCTAATGAGCATCTGTTGATACCAGGTGTTAGTGTTTACGGCTGTGGTTGTCCTTGTGTGTCCATTTTTTGTCTTTGTGTGAGTAAGTGAGTGAGTGATTGCGTGTGTCTTTGCTGTTTTTCAACATGATCCATGAGAGAGAGCAGGTGAGATATGACTGGTTGCTCGGCAACCGTTAGCTTGGTTGGAATTATGGTTTTGCTGGAGCTCTGTCAGAGAGGGTTGTTGTGTGTGTGTGTTAGAGAGGTCTGTTAGTGTGTGTGTGTGTGTGTGTGCTAGAGAGGTGTGTTAGTGTGTGTGTGTTAGAGAGGTCTGTTAGTGTGTGTGTGTGTGTGTTAGAGAGGTGTGTTAGTGTGTGTGTGTTAGAGAGGTGTGTTAGTGTGTGTGTGTTAGAGAGGTGTGTTAGTGTGTGTGTGTGTGTGTGTTAGAGAGGTGTGTTAGTGTGTGTGTGTGTTAGAGAGGTGTGTTAGTGTGTGTGTGTGTTAGAGAGGTTTGTTAGACCAGCATCTACAGTGAGTGGCTGCCGTCAGCTCATGGGTCAATAGACGTGGTTGCTCTTTCCTGTCCAGGCTTGTTAACTCCTCCTGCTCTCTCTCTCATGTGTGACCTGCAGGCTTGCTACAAACTAATACCTTCTGTATCCACTGTCCCCTCAACCCCTCCCCTCCCTCCCTCCACCCTCCTCTCCCTCAACCCCTCACCTCCCTCCCTCAACCCCTCCCCTCCCTCCACCCATCTCTTCTCTCTCCCCCTCACCTCCCCTCCCTCAATCCCTCCCTCCACCCTCCCCTCCCTCAACCCCTCCCCTCCCTCCACCCATCTCTTCTCTCTCCCCCTCACCTCCCCTCCCCCAGTCCCTCTCCTCCCTCTCTTCCCTCAACCTGTCCCCTCCTTCAAATCCAGGTCGTCTTTTCCAGCCTGGACTGCTATAATTATTTTTTCTGCATTTCCTTCTAAAGAAAACCTCACAAACCTCAACACGCCCCCAAGATAACACTGTTGAAATCCATTACAGTTAATTTTTTAAGTTATTCATTCAGACGCTTTCATCCCACAAACACAACACCAAACTGAAGAGAACAAAGAGTCCTTGTTTATTAGCTTTCTGTTCGGTTACCAAGCAGCGGTACCAAGCAACCAACAGTGGTGTGTTGTACCAGCCTGGCCAGCTCAGCTAACCCTAACCAGAGCACTGCAGGACGGCTGGCTGCTCAGGCCTCCAGAGCACTGCAGGACGGCTGGCTGCTCAGGCCTCCAGAGCACTGCAGGACGGCTGGCTGCTCAGGGCCTCCAGAGCACTGCAGGAAGGCTGGCTGCTCAGCTTGTACCAGCCTGGCCAGCTCAGGCCTCCAGAGCACTGTAGGACGGCTGGCTTGCTCAGCTGTAGCCAAGCCTGCCAGCACCAGGCAGCTCAGGCCTCCAGAGCACTGTAGGACGGCTGGCTGCTCAGCTTGTACCAGCCTGGCCAGCTCAGGCCTCCAGAGCACTGCAGGACGGCTGGCTGCTCAGCTTGTCCAGCTGGGGCAGACAGCCGGGGGGGTTAGACACTGTCTGACATCTGGACTGGAAGTCTTCAATGAATAATTCAACATATTGTCGTACTAACATCATATTCAAAAGGCTTGTTCTGCTCTGAGATGATAACTTTGCAGGACAGCAGCTGCAGGAGAAACACAGAACCTGTTCAGATTGTTTATTTTGTTAGCTGTCTTTTGTTTAGGACCTTATGGTTCGATTTATTCATATTAATCGTAGAACCAATTATAATATTTCGTATTCACGCTAATTTTAATCAAATACTTTTTGGGGGAATGGAGATATCTCCTCAAAGTGAACAAACTCCAGATTTTGTGCTATTAGAAAACTCGCAACACAACAAGTCATTGTGGATATGACATAACTTTCTTTCTGCATGTGTGAATGGTTGTGTGTGGGTACGTGTGTGCATGTGTTGTGTGTACGTGTGATGTGTGTGTGGTGTGGGTGTGTACTATGTACGTGTGATGTGTGTGTGTGTGTGTGTACTATGTACGTGTGTGCGTGTGTGCGGTCTGTATGATGCGTGTGTGCATGTGTGTCTGTATATGTCTGTGTGACGTCTGTGTGTACGTGTGTGTGTGTATATGTCTATGTGTGTGTGTACGTGTGTGCGTGTATATGTCTGTGTGATGTCTGTGTGTGTGTATATGTCTGTGTGTACGTGTGTGTGTGTGTGTGTACGTGTGTGTATATGTCTGTGTGTGTGTGTGTACGCGTATGTGTGTGTGTACGTGTGTGGTGTGTGTATATGTCTGTGTGTGTGTGTATGTGTCCTGTGGTGTGTGTATATGTCTGTGTGTGTACGTGTGTGTTCACATTTAGCAAAAGCTGAAGGAGGAGCGTGAGGCCAAGCGAGCGCAGCTGGACGGCAGAGCGCAGGTAGGGGCCATCCTGGAGGGAGCGCAGGTAGGGGCCATCCTGGAGAGAGAGCAGGTAGGGGCCATCCTGGAGGGAGCGCAGGTAGGGGCCATCCTGGAGGGAGCGCAGGTAGGGGTCATCTTGGAGGGAGCGCAGGTAGGGGCCATCCTGGAGGGAGCGCAGGTAGGGGTCATCTTGGAGGGAGCGCAGGTAGGGGCCATCCTGGAGAGAGCGCAGGTAGGGGCCATCCTGGAGGGAGCGCAGGTAGGGGCCATCCTGGAGGGAGCGCAGGTAGGGGCCATCTTGGAGGGAGCGCAGGTAGGGGCCATCCTGGAGGGAGCGCAGGTAGGGGCCATCCTGGAGGGAGCGCAGGTAGGGGCCATCCTGGAGGGAGCGCAGGTAGGGGCCATCCTGGAGGGAGCGCAGGTAGGGGCCATCTTGGAGGGAGCGCAGGTAGGGGCCATCCTGGAGGGAGCGCAGGTAGGGGCCATCCTGGAGGGAGCGCAGGTAGGGGCCATCCTGGAGGGAGCGCAGGTAGGGGTCATCTTGGAGGGAGCGCAGGTAGGGGCCATCCTGGAGGGAGCGCAGGTAGGGGTCATCTTGGAGGGAGCGCAGGTAGGGGCCATCCTGGAGAGAGCGCAGGTAGGGGCCATCCTGGAGGGAGCGCAGGTAGGGGCCATCCTGGAGGGAGCGCAGGTAGGGGCCATCTTGGAGGGAGCGCAGGTAGGGGCCATCCTGGAGGGAGCGCAGGTAGGGGCCATCCTGGAGGGAGCGCAGGTAGGGGCCATCCTGGAGGGAGCGCAGGTAGGGGCCATCTTGGAGGGAGAGCAGGTAGGGGCCATCCTGGAGGGAGCGCAGGTAGGGGTCATCCTGGAGGGAGCGCGGGTAGGGGCCATCTTGGAGGGAGCGCGGGTAGGGGCCATCTTGGAGGGAGCGCAGGTAGGGGCCATCCTGGAGGGTTAGGGTTAGGGTTAACCCTAACCCTAAGAGTTGAGTTCTATACTGCAACTGATCTCATTTGTGATGAGTGAGGTTAGGGTTAGCTAAGTCTAGGTAGTGAACAAAAAGCTCTCTTGTTTAGGAGGGATGAAGGATGGAGAAAGGAGCAGTTACCGTGGTGATAACACTCAGTTTATAGTCATAGCATAAAATAATGACTTGAAACAATGTAATGACACACCGTTTTCCCCCTGCTGACAGATTGAACGAATGGAGAAGTTCTTTGTAGCAGAGGGCCTTCCACACCTCATGTTCTACCACCAGGAAGTAGAAACCACAGAAGAAGGTGAAAGAACAGTCTGTAGGTGCAAAGCCACAACACGGCAGAGATACACTGTAACGTCAAAGATACAGAGGCGCTTTGGATATTAAAAGCATCTGCTTGATGAATAAAATGTACACTGAGTAGGAAAGATCATGTCAACGTATGGAAGGTCCCACACTAGAAGTGTGAGTGGAATCGATTCCCTTTTCCTAATGCCAGATGGAGTTTCAGTGTGTTTGTGTGTCCCTAGCCACGGCCTCGCCTCTGGTGAGGAGCGGCAGGAAGACCAAGGTGTTTGTGACGGAGGGGGCGGACGCCGCGCTGACGGGGGTGTGTGTGTTCTTCACCAGACCCAACACCTCCAGGGCGGTCACCTCCGAGAACATCCACAGGGTGAGCAGCCCCTCCGAGTGCTGCTATTATTATCTTCAGAATAATTATATATATGTATGTGTATATATATATATATATGCATATTATAATATAATATTATGATTAATAATGATAATTATGATTTTATTTTATTTTATAAAATAATTATATAATAACAATTATTATCATTAATAGTAATATATTTATTTGTTTATTTATTTTACAAAACACCTTAAGGAATATATAACTATGTTGTGATGGTGTGGTACAAACATGTCGTGGCTTATGTAGAAAACCACACCCAAAGAGCACCGCGTACGATTGGCTGACTGACCTTCAGCTACTCCTGAATGGGACCTGTGAACATCTGACTAACTGCTGTATTCAAAAGGGCTGATTAATAAATACACTGTATTATGTAAATATATATGGAAGAATATCTAAACATCTGACATGAATGGGGAAGCTTGTTTTCCCTTTGGCACAAGCATGACCTTTCTCTCCCGTCCCCGCGGGCGATGCTGGTCCTTTACGGAGAGTCCTGTGTCTGCTGGATGAGAGGAGAGGCAGGGAGAGGCAGGGAGAGGCAGGGAGAGGCAGGGAGAGGCAGGGAGCGTCTGGCTGTGAGGGGTCTGCTGGATGCGAGGAGAGGCAGGGAGAGGCAGGGAGAGGCAGGGAGCGTCTGGCTGTGAGGGGTCTGCTGGATGCGAGGAGAGGCAGGGAGAGGCAGGGAGAGGCAGGGAGCGTCTGGCTGTGAGGGGTCTGCTGGATGCGAGGAGAGGCAGGGAGAGGCAGGGAGAGGCAGGGAGAGGCAGGGAGCGTCTGGCTGTGAGGGGTCTGCTGGATGCGAGGAGAGGCAGGGAGAGGCAGGGAGCGTCTGGCTGTGAGGGGTCTGCTGGATGCAAGGAGAGGCAGGGAGAGGCAGGGAGAGGCAGGGAGAGGCAGGGAGAGGCAGGGAGCGTCTGGCTGTGAGGGGATCGATCCCTCCTCAGCCCTCTGGAGGCCTAATCAGCATCACACGCACACAGGCATGATCACTGCACACCTGTCACCTGTCTGCTGCTGGGGAAGCATCGACCAGGGTCCCCTGTGGACCGACATGGCGTTTCCTTCAGGGGGAAAATCCTTTCAATAAGGATGGTTAAAAACGTCTTAGTGGTTTGGTACTTTTAGCCTAATGATCAGTACTCTGGGTTTTATTGTCTTGTCATTAGTAGCAATAACATTGTTGATTAATCTATGACAACCAAGCATCAGTTCAGGGATATTTGTATTGTTGCTGCTTGTATTCAGTAACAATTTGCAAGTGTTAGTTACAAATATTCAAGCATTAAATACATAACAAAAGTCGAGTGGAGCCTAACTTGATCTCCTGGACTGCAAACGAGGGCACAGCTAAGTGGTTAGAGAATGTGACAGCAGATCAAGAGGTTGCAGGTTCAATTCCCCTTTATATCTTGCTTTGGATTAAAGCATCTCTTCTGGTACCGGCTCTGTGATTTCAGTTTTTCTAATGTCCACTGAGCTACGCGACACTTTGGATGTATACAGGATATCCAGTCCATGTTTTCTGCAGAAAGGACCACACACACACAGAGGACACAGGGTAGTGTGTCAGTCTGATGAAGAACTCCCTCAAGGACAGGCCTTTCATACGTGGAGGCAGAGCTGCAGCCACCTGCACTCAACAGCCTCTTGTTCATATTAGTCAGAAACAGAAACTGAACAGAAACTAACTATAACAGCATGTTTTATAAAACAATTCCCATGACATTAGATTAAGTATATGCATACAATATGCATATATACATGTATATACTGTAAGAGTCTGCTAAATGAATAACATTATACGTTTCTGTTCCGACCGCAGGATGTGAACTTCAACATGCTGGACACCAGGGAGGTGGGCTTGCTGAGGAGTGTGGAGCAGCTGCTGTCCGAGGTGTTCATCCCCACCCTGAGGAAGATGACCCAGGGCTGGGGGGAGCCCGACAGCCCCCAGGCCCGGGCCGTCAAGCACGACTTCATCAGCTCCCTGGACAGCTTTGTGTCCGTGCTGGCCGGGGCACAGGAGAGCCTGCAGGAGAAGGTGATGCACTGAGTGGGGAAAAAAAGATGATACTTAAAGTATACTTACAGTACAAACATACTTGTTTTTTGGGGTGATTTCTCTGTTGTCATGATAAATGTGTTGGTGACGCTTGATGTTATCTTCAGGTGAACCTGAAAAAGTGTGACACGTTTGACCTGACAACCCTGAAGGGACCTTCAGACTACCTGGCTGCAGCCAACAGCACAGAGACCACAGAGAAGATAGAGCTCTGCATGAAGGGGTGGATTAAACAGATAGAGCAGGTAAGACCAGGGACTTCTGGGGATCAAGGTCTTTGGAGTTGAAATCTCATAAAATGTAAAACACTTTTTGTTTACTGTTACATGTGCTTCAAATAGTGCTTATAGAGAATACAGTAGTCTATCTAGGATTAGAAGTGCGTAGTTCTAACAGTATTTCGGCGGTCAGAATCAATCAACAATCTGTGTTTCTGAGCCACATGGGCAAATGTTCCTGTGGTGTTCCGGTACCGGTTCAGGTTCTGGCAGAGAGCGACCAGCTCAGGAAGGAGGCTGACGACCTGGGGCCCCGGGCAGAGCTGGACCACTGGAAGAAACGCACGTCCCGCTTCAACTACCTGCTGGACCAGCTGAAGAGCCCGGAGGTGAAGGCCGTGCTCGGGGTGCTCATGATGGCCAAGTCCAAGCTCATCAAGGTCAGTGCTCCAGGCGCTCAACACGTTGGGCCAGGCTGGCTGTACTTGGTTGTACACTACCGTGCAAAAGTCTTACAATGAACAACATACACTTTTACACTACATTCTCTACATTATACTCTGCTGTACAAATACCGAAAATACATAGTCAAGACAATATTCATGTAAAACATACTGGGTGTTTAATACTTTTGTAGTAGTAGTGTACATTTTATTTCTGGCATAGCATGATTCCTGAATTATTCAGATTAGTTTTTTTGAACATCAACACCTAGGATCAAGATATGGTGAGATCTTTGGCACCTCAAAGACTGTATGATCCATTCCAGCAAGATTACTGCAACATCAGAATCAGCTTCATTTATCTTGCCTTATCATTTCAAACTGACGGTTTGAAATGATAAGGCGGGTTCTCCCTTACTATGTCCTGAGGTAACTATTTCCTGTGGTTTGTTTTCCTCTGTGGTCTCTGTAGCCGTGGCGACAGCTGGATACGAGGATCACAGACTCAGCCAACGAGGCCAAAGATAACGTCAAGTACCTCTACACCCTGGAGAAGTTCTGCGACCCGCTCTACAACAACGACCCTGTGAGATGTCCACATATATCTTTGAAATATCCACTAAACCAGGTTTCCCTGGAGTACATTCAATCAAATCATACTAAAGGATATTTTATATTAATTGAAACCTTGCAATACTGTTGCCAATAATTCAATTGACCTTTTGCAAAACCCTTCCCCCAAATGGCATTGTCCGATAGTACCTTACGGTTAACAGTAGTACCTGCTATATAAATAAGTGCAGCTTGACAGGCTAGCAACAGTAACTAAGGTGGACGGGGCTTTTGCTGAAGGTCAATTCATTCCCTGGGTCCCAGATCACATGTTGTTCTGGTCAAGGTTTTGGAACCCCATCATAGCAGCTAGACAGCCAGACGTCCTCCTGCTTCATGTAGTACTGTATCATGTGACGTGTGGGCGTTCCAGACGTCCTCCTGCTTCATGTAGTGCTGTATCATGTGACGTGTGGGCGTTCCAGACGTCCTCCTGCTTCATGTAGTACTGTATCATGTGACGTGTGGGCGTTCCAGACGTCCTCCTGCTTCATGTAGTGCTGTATCATGTGACGTGTGGGCGTTCCAGACGTCCTCCTGCTTCATGTAGTGCGTACTGTATCATGTGACGTGATGTAGTGCGTACTGTATCATGTGACGTGTGGGCGTTCCAGACGTCCTCCTGCTTCATGCAGTACTGTATCATATGACGTGTGGGCGTTCCAGACGTCCTCCTGCTTCATGCAGTGCGTACTGTATCATGTGACGTGTGGGCGTTCCAGACGTCCTCCTGCTTCATGTAGTGCGTACTGTATCATGTGACGTGTGGGCGTTCCAGACGTCCTCCTGCTTCATGTAGTGCTGTATCATGTGACGTGTGGGCGTTCCACCCAGGTGGCCATGGTGGAGGCCATTCCAGGTCTGATCAACGCTATCAGGATGATCCACAGCATCTCCCGCTACTACAACACCTCAGAGAAGATCACCTCCTTGTTCGTCAAGGTACGAACCCCAGCCTCGCGGTGTAGCTTAGTGGTTAGAGCATTTGAGTGCACGTCAAGAGATTGCAGGTTCGAATTCCCCGCCCATATGTCACTTTGGATAAAAGTGTTTGCTAGATAAACACATTATTATTATGAAGTGAGGTCTCACTGACTCAAAAATATAATGTGGATAGTGTTGTTTCTGGGTTTAGTGTGTCAAACCAGATTGCTTATTTATTTAACAAGCTGTTGGCTGACAGCTTGCTGGTTGGCTGGTACTGATGATGTTGCTGCTGCCATCATTTCTTTGATTCGACATTTGCTCCTTGCAAAGGACAGGGCAGAACCAAGTGTTACATTTGATTGATTTATGGGTTTTGTGTGACATACATGTAGTGCATGTAGAACGTACAGCAGAAGATCAAGGATCAGAAGTGCAGAGTTCCGACAGGATTTTGTTGGTCAAAGTCATGGAGCGCTCTGTGTTTACCCAGAGCAGCCCGAAATAACCACAGCTCTTATACCTAGATACATGTATACACTAAATGTAGATGTGCATGCAAGGCTGTGCCTTAACCCTACATGTGAACCATTATCTTAACCCAACGTACCATACACATTGATCTAATGTTGCTAGCGGAAACACTGAATCTAATGTTCCTAGGTTACCAACCAGATGATCACAGCATGTAAGGCCTACATCACCAACAACTGCTCTGCATCAATCTGGGAGCAGCCCCAGGAGCTGGTGTCAGAGAAGCTGAGGGCAGCCATCCAGCTAAACCAGGTACAGGTTCCTCCACCTACACAAGCTCCAGACACTCACAGCAGGTTACAGGTTCCTCCACCTACACAGGCTCCAGACACTCACAGCTGGTTACAGGTTCCTCCACCTACACAGGCTCCAGACACTCACAGCTGGTTACAGGTTCCTCCACCTACACAGGCTCCAGACACTCACAGCAGGTTACAGGTTCCTCCACCTACACAGGCTCCAGACACTCACAGCTGGTTACAGGTTCCTCCACCTACACAGGCTCCAGACACTCACAGCAGGTTACAGGTTCCTCCACCTACACAGGCTCCAGACACTCACAGCAGGTTACAGGTTCCTCCACCTACACAGGCTCCAGACACTCACAGCAGGTTACAGGTTCCTCCACCTACACAGGCTCCAGACACTCACAGCAGGTTACAGGTTCCTCCACCTACACAGGCTCCAGACACTCACAGCAGGTTACAGGTTCCTCCACCTACACAGGCTCCAGACACTCACAGCAGGTTACAGTTTTCCTCCACCTACACAGGCTCCAGACACTCACAGACGGTCTAAAGAGGGCACGGTTTGTTGTTGACAGGATAGAAAGAGTGTTATTCTGTTTCTTCTACAGGAGTACCAGAGATACTTCCACAAGACCAAGGAGGAGCTGGAGCAGAGTTCTTCAGAAAGACATTTTGACTTCAGTGAGATGTACATTTTTGGGAAGTTTGACACATTCCAGCGACGCCTCTACAAGATCCTGGAGATGTTTGACACCATCAACACGTACGACACTCTGCAGGACTCCAAGATGGAGGGCCTGGAAACCCTGGCAACCAGGTTTCAGGTTAGGACACACCCCCATGTGTTTGATGTCTATTTTTCTTTTCTTTTTATTGAATCTACAAAATCAAGCAAATTCTTATTCGATACATTTACTTGCACCTTCAAGCCTGAATTCTTGAATGTCAAACACACTTTTAAAAAACAGATTTACATTGCAGTTTGGATGTAGCTGTAGGTATTCGAACAGGTTGACTTTGTGTTTGACTTTGGAAGTGTAGTAACGTTAGCCAATCTGCTCTCTCTGCTGCCCCTGCTGGACAGACTGCAGAAATGCAGGGGAAATGGGAGGTAATCTTTGTATTCCTTTCATAGAATACATTTATTTCAAACATGTAAAAACATATTTACTTTTCCATTGTCTTTGTTTCATTCTATGCATGCAGCCATTTTAACTGTTGGCACACAAACATATAACTCACAAACACAAAACCCTCTTTTAACAAAGACGTACCTTAAGTTTGACTTTGATTCAAACATTTTGTCTTCTATAATGTTGCAAATAAAAAGGGAAATTGTAGTTTCTGTCCATACCATCTGATTGAACACACTTGAGTTTTCAGGTCTCAAGTAACCAAACAAAAGCTGATTACGATCAATTACTAGTCTTGGCTGACCATTTGTTCACAGGGTCCTGCATATTTTAGAGTAAGCTGCATGGCAATTACTGCTATTATACACTCTGTCACTTGCTTTTGTAACTGCCTTGAGTATCTCCATGAAGTCCTGCCGTCACCTGCATGAGATTCAATATCCAGGATACCTTCCCATCCTCACTGCAGAACTCTTATCAAGACCATTCAGCTGAAACACTACCTGACGCGACTGTAAAACATTAGGGTGTGGATTCATAGTGGGTTTGGTGACTGTGTGTGTGTGTGTGAAAGCACTATGCTGATCATGCTACTCTGTGTGTGTGTGTGTGCGTCAGAACACTGTTCTGATTACTGATCATCCTACGCCGTGTGTGTGTGTGTGTGTATGTGCTTGTGTGTGCATGTGTGTATGTGCGTGTGTGTGCATGTGTGTATGTGCGTGTGTGTGCATGTGTGTATGGCAGGGCATTGTGCTGACCATGAAGAAGAAACACTACAGCTTTCTTGACCAGAGAAGAACAGACTTCGATCTGGACTATGAGGAGTTCTGCAAGAACACCACCGAACTC
Organism: Thaleichthys pacificus; assembly: GCA_023658055.1. NCBI lineage: Eukaryota > Metazoa > Chordata > Actinopteri > Osmeriformes > Osmeridae > Thaleichthys > Thaleichthys pacificus. Next base: position 2,112,590 of record CM042871.1, on the reverse strand, counting down.
CATGTATGGCTATGATTCTAGACTGAAACAGTTTCATAAACGATTATGATTATTGATCTGAACAATTACAGAATCCATTTCAGAGTTTAGAGAGTTCAGAGTTTATTGCTGTTTGTCATTTCAGAACCAGCTGAAAACCTTCATGGATAACACATTTGATAAGATTCAGAGCACAGAGAGAGCTTTGAAAGTACTGAAAAAATTTGAAAGGTACTTTCTATGGTTAATTGATCTACATTGTCCTTGTTAAATGCCCCATCAGTCAAAAATGTATATAAAAAAAGATACATAGTAAAAATACTTTATGAATAATCCTTAACATCCTTCACAGAAACATACACAATATGCTACCCCATACAGTCCATTAAACACTCATCACCCCCCCATGTCAAACCCCCTCTCCTCCCCTTCCTCTCCCAGACTGGACATCCCTGACCTGGGTGTTGAGGAGCGCTACCAGAGCATCCTGCAGAACTACGGCCGGGACATTGAGATGGTGTCCCGCATCTACACCAGGCAGAAGACGGAGCCCCCCGTGGGCCGCAACCTGCCCCCGGTGGCGGGCAGGATCCTGTGGGCTCGCCAGCTGTACCGCCGCATCCAGGAGCCCATGGAGCTGTTCCAGCAGCGTGCGGGCGCGCTCGCCACGGCCGACGCCAAGCGCATCGTCAGGAACTACAACAGGGTGTCCCGGGTGCTCCTGGAGTTCGAGATGCTGTACCACCAGGGATGGGTGAAGCAGGTGAGGGGAGGGGTGAAGCAGGTGAGGGGAGGAGGGGATGGGTGAAGCAGGTGAGGGGATGGGTGAAGCAGGTGAGGGGAGGGGTGAAGCAGGTGAGGGGAGGGGTGAAGCAGGTGAGGGGAGGAGGGGATGGGTGAAGCAGGTGAGGGGAGGGGTGAAGCAGGTGAGGGGAGGGGTGAAGCAGGTGAGGGGAGGGGTGAAGCAGGTGAGGGGAGGGGTGAAGCAGGTGAGGGGAGGAGGGGAGGGGTGAAGCAGGTGAGGGGAGGGGTGAAGCAGGTGAGGGGAGGGGTGAAGCAGGTGAGGGGAGGAGGGGAGCGGTGAAGCAGGTGAGGGGAGGGGTGAAGCAGGTGAGGGGAGGAGGGGATGGGTGAAGCAGGTGAGGGGAGGGGAGGAGGGGGGTTTGAGCAGAGGGGAGGGAAGCGGGAAAGGATGGTGGAGGGGAGAGGGCGAGGGTGAATGTTTGGGCGTGGGGGTGTGGGCCTGGGGGGTGGGGTTAGGGTAGGGATGAGTGTTAAGGTTAGGGTAGGGATGAGTGTAAAGGTTAGGGTAAGGATGAGTGTAAAGGTTAGGGTGAGGATGAGTGTTAAGGTTAGGGTAAGGGTAAGTGTTAAGGTTAGGGTAAGGATGAGTGTAAAGGTTAGGGTAGGGATGAGTGTAAAGGTTAGGGTAAGGGTAAGTGTTAAGGTTAGGGTGAGGATGAGTGTTAAGGTTAGGGTGAGGGTGAGTGTTAAGGTTAGGGTGAGGATGAGTGTAAAGGTTAGGGTGAGGATGAGTGTTAAGGTTAGGGTGAGGATGAGTGTTAAGGTTAGGGTGAGGATGAGTGTTAAGGTTAGGGTGAGGATGAGTGTTAAGGTTAGGGTGAGGATGAGTGTAAAGGTTAGGGTAGGGATGAGTGTAAAGGTTAGGGTGAGGGTAAGTGTTAAGGTTAGGGTGAGGATGAGTGTTAAGGTTAGGGTGAGGGTAAGTGTTAAGGTTAGGGTGAGGATGAGTGTAAAGGTTAGGGTGAGGATGAGTGTTAAGGTTAGGGTGAGGATGAGTGTTAAGGTTAGGGTGAGGATGAGTGTTAAGGTTAGGGTGAGGATGAGTGTTAAGGTTAGGGTGAGGATGAGTGTTAAGGTTAGGGTGAGGATGAGTGTAAAGGTTAGGGTAGGGATGAGTGTAAAGGTTAGGGTGAGGATGAGTGTTAAGGTTAGGGTGAGGATGAGTGTTAAGGTTAGGGTAAGGATGAGTGTAAAGGTTAGGGTGAGGATGAGTGTAAAGGTTAGGGTGAGGATGAGTGTTAAGGTTAGGGTGAGGATGAGTGTTAAGGTTAGGGTGAGGATGAGTGTTAAGGTTAGGGTGAGGATGAGTGTTAAGGTTAGGGTGAGGATGAGTGTAAAGGTTAGGGTGAGGATGAGTGTAAAGGTTAGGGTGAGGATGAGTGTAAAGGTTAGGGTGAGGATGAGTGTTAAGGTTAGGGTGAGGATGAGTGTAAAGGTTAGGGTGAGGATGAGTGTAAAGGTTAGGGTGAGGATGAGTGTAAAGGTTAGGGTGAGGATGAGTGTAAAGGTTAGGGTGAGGATGAGTGTAAAGGTTAGGGTAGGGATGAGTGTAAAGGTTAGGGTAGGGATGAGTGTAAAGGTTAGGGTGAGGGTTAGGGTGAGGATGAGTGTAAAGGTTAGGGTGAGGATGAGTGTAAAGGTTAGGGTGAGGATGAGTGTAAAGGTTAGGGTGAGGATGAGTGTAAAGGTTAGGGTGAGGATGAGTGTAAAGGTTAGGGTGAGGATGAGTGTAAAGGTTAGGGTGAGGATGAGTGTAAAGGTTAGGGTAGGGATGAGTGTAAAGGTTAGGGTGAGGATGAGTGTAAAGGTTAGGGTGAGGATGAGTGTAAAGGTTAGGGTAGGGATGAGTGTAAAGGTTAGGGTGAGGATGAGTGTAAAGGTTAGGGTGAGGGTAAGGATGAGTGTTAAGGTTAGGGTGAGGATGAGTGTAAAGGTTAGGGTGAGGATGAGTGTAAAGGTTAGGGTGAGGGTAAGGATGAGTGTTAAGGTTAGGGTAAGGCTTTGAGCATTCTGAAGGACTCACCTTGGGTTGGTAACGTGTCACGTCATGGTTCTTCAATGACAGTCTGATTCACAACGTTATGGAAACTTGCGGTTCTTAAGATGTCCTCCTCTTCCCCAGATGGACGTGGCCCGGCTGGGTCTACAAGCCTCTCTGCTGGTCAGGTGTCCAGACACAGGCCAGCTCTACGTGAACTTTGACCCCGAGCTCCTGGCTCAGATCAGGGAAACTGATTGCATGACCAGGATGAGGCTGGAGGTGCCTGCCTTCGCTGTCTTCCTGCAGCAGAAGCAAGACTCCCTCAAGCAGAACTTCAACAAGCTGCAGGTCCGGTCCACTGTTCTGCTGCCACAGGCCCGCAGCACTGCGCAACAGCATGACTCCAGCATCTCTTTGAGGCTTCTGACCTGGCCCTGAGAACCACTGGTTCTGTCTAACTGTAGTTGATGCTGACTGACTGTTTCTCTGTAGTTGATGCTGACTGTCTGTTTCTCTGTAGTTGATGATGACTGGCTGTTTCTCTGTAGTTGATGCTGACTGGCTGTTTCTCTGTAGTTGATGCTGACTGGCTGTTTCTCTGTAGTTGATGATGACTGCCTGTCTCTGTAGTTGATGCTGATTGGTCATGTCTCTCTGTAGTTGATGCTGACTGGTTCTTTCTCCCTGTAGTTGATGCTGACTGGTTCTGTCTCCCTGTAGTTGATGCTGACTGGTTCTGTCTCCCTGTAGTTGATGCTGACTGGTTCTGTCTCCCTGTAGTTGATGCTGACTGGTTCTTTCTCCCTGTAGTTGATGCTGACTGGTTCTGTCTCCCTGTAGTTGATGCTGACTGGTTCTGTCTCCCTGTAGTTGATGCTGACTGGTTCTGTCTCCCTGTAGTTGATGCTGACTGGTTCTGTCTCCCTGTAGTTGATGCTGATTGGTTCTGTCTCCCTGTAGTTGATGCTGGATGAGAACTCCAGAGTGAAGGGAAAGATCCAGAGTGCCTTTGAGCAACTGATCACACCACACGTAGCAAAAGTGGACGAGGCGCTGCTGCCAGGCCTCACTTCCCTGAGCTGGACCTCCCTCAACATAGACAAGTACCTGCTGCGCATCAACACAGCTCTTGGTAAGATACACACCAGTTGTGTGAGTGTGTGTGTGTTCTGTGCGTGCATGCATGTCTGTGTTCTCTGTGTGTGGGTGTCTCACAGTCTCTCCCCCTCCAGAGCACCTGGAGCTGCTGATAGACAGAGTGAACGATCTGGTGGAGTTCAGGATTGATGCCGTGCTGCAGGACATGAGTGGAGCTGTGCTGTGCGTGCTTCCTGACGATCCTCTGCCCTGTGAGGAGTTTGTTCAGACCACCAAGGTATCCCCCGACAACCAGTACCCAACAGTCTGCTAACACTGGGACCCAGCCTAGCATTATTGAACTGCTGGAACCCTGATTCCTGGTTCAGATCCCCCCCATCGTACAGTACATCACTCTGAAAGATTATCGGTTATGATATGCGATACGATATTTGATATACGATATACGATATTATGTAATATATGATATAGGATTTTGACAGTCTCAGTTCCTGCAGTGTGCGTGGTGTGACAGTCTCAGTTCCTGCAGTGTGCGTGGTGTGACAGTCTCAGTTCCTGCAGTGTGCGTGGTGTGACAGTCTCAGTTCCTGCAGTGTGCGTGGTGTGACAGTCTCAGTTCCTGCAGTGTGCGTGGTGTGACAGTCTCAGTTCCTGCAGTGTGCGTGGTGTGACAGTCTCAGTTCCTGCAGTGTGCGTGGTGTGACAGTCTCAGTTCCTGCAGTGTGCGTGGTGTGACAGTCTCAGTTCCTGCAGTGTGCGTGGTGTGACAGTCTCAGTTCCTGCAGTGTGCGTGGTGTGACAGTCTCAGTTCCTGCAGTGTGCGTGGTGTGACAGTCTCAGTTCCTGCAGTGTGCGTGGTGTGACAGTCTCAGTTCCTGCAGTGTGCGTGGTGTGACAGTCTCAGTTCCTGCAGTGTGCGTGGTGTGACAGTCTCAGTTCCTGCAGTGTGCGTGGTGTGACAGTCTCAGTTCCTGCAGTGTGCGTGGTGTGACAGTCTCAGTTCCTGCAGTGTGCGTGGTGTGACAGTCTGAGTGTCCGTGTCTTTGTCAGGAGCTGTGCATCCGAGGAGCCCAGAGCCTCCACACCAAGAGCACGCTGGTGGAGGAGGCAGCCAACGAGCTCATCAACATGCTGCTGGACTTCCATCAGCCCAGGGACGAGGCGGAGGACCGCAGAGGGGACAGCAAAGCAGCGCACGTGGAGGCTGAAGGTATGGCAGTGTGTACGTGTGTCTGTCTGTCTGTGTTACCTGGAAGTGTGGAAGCTCCTGGAAGTATGAACATCTCCACAGTGTGCGTGAGTGAGGGAATTAATAAGTGCGTGTGTGTGAGAGAGAGAGAGAGAGAGAATATATGTGATATCTGTTATACTTAATGTGAGTGTGTGTGTGAGAGAGAGAGAGAGGGAGGGAGAGAGAGAGAGAGAGCGAGAGAGAGAGAGAGAGAGAGAGAGAGAGAGAGAGAGAGAGAGAGAGAGAGAGAGAGAGAGAGAGAGAGAATAAAGGTGTACGACCTCTGTCATACCTCCAGTGTGTCACTCCCTAGGTGAGGAGGAGGGCCGGCTGGAGGGTCGTCTGTTCTCGCGCAACACCACTGTGCCCAGCGCGGTGCCCAGCGCCGGGCCCAGCGCCGGGGGAGGCTCCCCCCTGGCGAGGAGGAAGAAGAAGAGGGATCTGATGGAGGTGATGGAGGAGGAAGCACAGGAGCTGCTCTCCCACTTCAACCACCGCAACATGGACGCCCTGCTGCGGCTGACACGCAACACCCTGGAGGGCCTCCGCAAGCGCATCCACGCCTCGTCCCTCTCCCACTTCCTGGGTGAGCCCTCGTCCCTCTCTCACTTCCTGGGCGAGCCCTCGTCCCTCTCCCACTTCCTGGACGAGCCCTCGTCCCTCTCCCACTCCCTGGGCGAGCCCTCGTCCCTCTCCCACTTCCTGGGTGAGCCCTCGCTCAAACACGCAGAGGTTGAGACAGCGACGTCATTAAAAAGGGGACGTTTGGATTTGGACCAATAAACACAAGAGGCCCGACGGCCTGTTCTCTAACCCGACGGCCTGTTCCCTAACCCGACGGCCTGTTATCTAACCCGACGGCCTGTTCTCTAACCCGACGGCCTGTTCCCTAACCCGACGGCCTGTTCCCTAACCCGACGGCCTGTTCCCTAACCCGACGGCCTGTTCCCTAACCCGACGGCCTGTTCCCTAACCCGACGGCCTGTTCTCTAACCCGACGGCCTGTTCCCTAACCCGACGGCCTGTTCTCTAACCCGACGGCCTGTTCTCTAACCCGACGGCCTGTTCCCTAACCCGACGGCCTGTTCTCTAACCCGACGGCCTGTTCCCTAACCCGACGGCCTGTTCTCTAACCCGACGGCCTGTTCTCTAACCCGACGGCCTGTTCCCTAACCCGACAGGCCTGTTCTCTAACCCGACGGCCTGTTCTCTAACCCGACGGCCTGTTCTCTAACCCGACGGCCTGTTCCCCTGCAGCAGAGAGCGACCCTGGCTCCCGAGGGAAGGGAGGAGGCCAGCAGCCCATCTTCAGGGCCAGCGTGACCCTCTCCATCCCCAACATCTTGATGGTGCCGGGCCTGGACGAGGTGCAGCAGGCCCTGAACCGGGCGGTGGAGTGTGTGGTCAGCGTGAGCAGGGGCGTCGGCCAGTGGAGCAAGGAGAGGATCTCAAAGGTAGGCTTGACTCTGCTGCCACACAGCCACGAAGTGGAGCATGGAGTAAATTAAGAGTTGAAAACTAAAAAGAATGTTTCATGCATCAAATTTAGATTAAATTCCCAGCACATGAAGTGGGCTTTTATTTTGTAGTAATGAAAGTGAACTCTTACCCCACAGAGGAAGATGAGCGAGCAACGTATGGCTGCTCTCAAGCAGGACAGCACCGACAGCGAATCAGAGGATGGAGAAACGTCTTACCGAAGCTTTGCAGGTACAGAAATAGCCCCTCAGAAACGGCCTCCCAGAAACAGCTCTCAGAAACGGCCTCTCAGAAACGGCCTCTCAGAAACAGCCTTTCAGAAACAGCCTCTCAGAAACAACCAATCAGAATGAGACTCTCAGAAACAGACAATCAGAATGAGACTCTCAGAAACAGCCAATCAGAATGAGACTCTCAGAAACAGCCTATCAGAAACAGCCTATCAAAACAGCCTCTCAGAAACAGCCACTCAGAAACGGCTTCTCAGAAACAGCCTCCCAGAAACAGCCTCTCAGAAACAGCCTATCAGAAACAAGCCTCATCAGATCAACAGAGCATGGCTGTCAGGCTAGAAACAGACAGTAAATTTCACGCACGCTTAAACAACCCCATTAAAGATGTCACAAACTACATCCAAGCTGTTTCATCAGGCTGCTACTGTCTAGCAGCTAATGTAGCAATGTCAAAGGATGAAAGAGATTTAGCTATTTTACAGCTTGCCAGGCAAAGCTAGTCACTTGGATGACTTTGTAAAAAAATATCTCTGTGCCGCGAATCTTCTAAGAAAATCCAAGCTGGGGTCCAGTGGTTTTAGCCAATTAGTGTTTCTGTTTGTGGGAGTTTCAGAATGTCCCTAAAGCGTATCAGGAGATTAAAGACTGGTGGTTGTGTGAAAGCTCATTCTGGGCATCAGCTTAGTTTTTTAGTTTTTTATGAAGATGAAATGGAGCTTTTACATGGTAAAAATTATGCATCCTTTTTTCTGCTAAATTGGTCTACTTTGCCCAAACACTGGAATGATTTTAGACAGTAATCATTTTCACCACGAAACATTGTTCAGATTCTTCCTTTCTGTTCGTTACTCTGTTCATTTGTCCAAAAGTGTGGCCGGGCGAGACAGCTGGGTTCGCTAAATCACGACCCCACGAGAATTATGTGAAACAATATGTGTAACAAACCATCTGGTGAATCAGGTTCCTCCTCAGCGCCCCACCACAGTAAAACACTACGGACACATGTCCTTTCTCAGAGTTTTGGGGGAGTTTCTCCTTGTTTTCTTCAAAGGGTTTCGCTTGGTTGTAGGTGCTGATCTGTGGGAAGCCCTTTGTGACATTGCTAGTGAACGGGGCCATACAAGTACTGTTCTGTTTGATAAGAGTTGTTTCCACGGCAGATGAATGTGCTTGTTCTCCAGATGGCAGCACCTCCGACATGTCGGTGAACCAGGCCCTGCCCTTCCAGGCCAGAAACTACTACAAGAGTGTGTCTGAGAACAAGGAGATTGTCAAGCTGGTGTCCGTCCTCAGCACCTCCATCAACTCCACCAAGAAGGTACCTGCACGTGAGGAAGGAGGGAAGGAGGGAGGGAGGTAGTGTGGAGAGAGATGAAGGAAGGATGGAGGGAACATGGAGGATGGATGAAGGGACATTATATATATTTTTTTTTATTAATCCAGCAGATGCTGTTATTCAAAGAAACAAACAAAGAGTGCACATCAAAAGTACAGCAGTAGATCAAGGATCAGAAGTGCAGAGTTCTAAACAGTTTATAGAAAGTACAGCGGTAGATCAAGGAGGATCAGAGGTGCGTAGTTCTAGAGGACCCTACATGCAGTTCCCTGTCCCTCCTCCAGGAGGTGCTGACAGCCCTGGAGCGCTTCGGCCGCTACCACCACATCTGGAGGCAGGAACGTGAGGAGACCCTGCTGCGGTTCTGCCAGGGGAACCCTCTGCTGTCCGAGTTTGAGTCCCAGATGCTGTACTACCGAGACCTGGAGCTGGAGATCAACGCCGAACCTGAGTACCTCAGTGTAGGAGCGCTGGCCCTCTACACAGGTGACCTCACGTTTCTGGGTTGTTTTGTACTTTCTGTAGTCACTATGCATATGTCGCTTTGGATACAAGAGTTTGCAGAATGAGTGAAATGTAATGTATTCTTATTTGGTTTGGTTTGCAGCGGACCTGAAGTTGTCCCTGACAGCTGAGACTAAGAGCTGGATGGTGGACTACGGTCTCCACTGCAACAGGAAGTACAGGTGCGAGATGGAGAAGATCTTCCTGTTTGTGGACGAGGCAGGAAAGAAGCTCAACAGGCAGATCAAAGATCTGGACGACATCCGCATTGCCATGGCATCGTTGAAGGAAATCCGGGAGCAGCAGATCTCTATTGACTTCCTAGTGGGGCCCATAGAGGTACAGTGTTACTGCGTTACCCAGTGGTACTGCGTTACCCAGTGGTACTACGTTACCCAGTGTTACTACATTACCCAGTGGTACTACATTACCCAGTGGTACCATGTTACCCAGTGGTACTACATTACCCAGTGGTACCACATTACCCAGTGGTACCACGTTACCCAGTGGTACCACGTTACCCAGTGGTACTACATTACCCAGTGGTACCACATTACCCAGTGGTACCACATTACCCAGTGGTACTACATTACCCAGTGGTACCACATTACCCAGGGGTACCACATTACCCAGTGGTACTACATTACCCAGGAGCAGGAGAAATCTCTGAGTGGGAGGTGGCAAAGTTGGAAGCTATGTGCAGCTAGCTAGCTTGCTAGTTATGACTCTAGCTATTAGTGTCCTTGTTTGCCTTGTCTGTCTTACAAAAAACAGATGAAAGGGTGGTGATGGCTGAGGTGACCCTAGCCATCTGCTACAGTTTTAGTTTGAATCTCGTTAACCATACAAAAATACAGAATGCATATGTGAATGCCCCATGGTACTACATTACCCAGTGTTACCCCAGATTAAGGCTGACCATGTCAATAATCAATCCCATCCCCCTGTCTGTAAAGGAGTCGTACGCTGTCCTCAACAAATACGAGCTGTCGGTGGCCAAGGAGGAGGCTGAGAAGGTGGACACTCTGCGCTACACCTGGGAGAAGCTTCTGGGCCGCAGCACGCAGGTGCAGAACCAGCTGGTGTCCCTGCAGCCCAACTTCAGGGGAGAGCTCATCAGCAACGTGGAGACGTTTGTGGAGGACTGCCATCACTTCTACCAGGACTACGACAAGGTGCAGGCAGACACGGGCATTCCTGCCTGCATGCAGGCGCTCATTTGAATATAGAGATGCTCCACACACACACACACACACACGCACACAGACACACACTGATTGACCTCTCTCACATAAGTGAGATATCGCACTTATTTGCACTTTATGTAGTCTTGCGTACTGTTCCGTGTTGCACCATGGTCCTGAACAAACGCCATTTTGTAAGATACATAGAGGAATGACAAAACAAATCCACTTGACTTGAATTATTCTTTTTGTCTGACCAGGATGGGCCCATGGTTGCTGGGCTGGCCCCCCAAGATGCCAGCGACAGGCTCATCATGTACCAGGTTTGTTACAGTATACATTCTCAGGGATGCAAAACCAATCCATGCCAACGTAAACCAGATGTGTTACATATTCATAGATTACAAAACCAATACACAAATATTTAAAATACATCATACATGAAATAAAAACACCCTAAAGTGGTGAATGGATGAATGGATGAATGGATGATGAATGGATGGATGAATGATGATGAATGGATGAATGGAGTAACATAAACCTCTCATTCCTCAGAATCGCTTTGACAACCTCTTCCGCAAGTACGTCACGTACACGGGAGGGGAGGAGCTGTTTGGCCTGGCCGTGACCCCGCACCCCCAGCTCCTGGAGATCAGGAAGCAGCTCACCCTGCTGCAGAAGCTCTACGGCCTCTACAACAGCGTCATCGACACGGTCAACGGCTACTACGACATCCTCTGGGCCGACATCCACATCGAGAGGATCAACAACGAGCTGTTGGACTTCCAGAGCAGGTCAGTGGCTCCGCTCCCCTCCTGCTGGCTGAGGCTCGCTCCAGGGCGCTGGCTGAGGCTCGCTCCAGGGGCCTGGCTGAGACTCGCTCCAGGGCGCTGGCTGAGGCTCGCTCCAGGGCGCTGGCTGAGGCTCGCTCCAGGGCGCTGGCTGAGGCTCGCTCCAGGGGCCTGGCTGAGACTCGCTCCAGGGCGCTGGCTGAGGCTCGCTCCAGGGCGCTGGCTGAGGCTCGCTCCAGGGCGCTGGCTGAGGCTCGCTCCAGGGGCCTGGCTGAGACTCGCTCCAGGGCGCTGGCTGAGGCTCGCTCCAGGGCGCTGGCTGAGGCTCGCTCCAGGGCGCTGGCTGAGGCTCGCTCCAGGGCGCTGGCTGAGGCTCGCTCCAGGGCGCTGGCTGAGGCTCGCTCCAGGGCGCTGGCTGAGGCTCGCTCCAGGGTGCTGGGGACTGTCCATGTCATGGAGTTTCTTTGAAAGACGTTGAACGCTCAGTGCTTCCTCCGTCTGTGGTACATAGCAGCAAGGGAAGATGGGGAGTGGGATGATGTATCTGGGGGAGTTTAGATGCGGATCATGGAGGGGAGGGAAGAGAGGAGGTGAGGGGAGGGGAGAGGGTCCCAGAGGTCCAGGGTTAAGAAAAGATGCTCTAGGTAGAGCTCTTGCTGCGAATGAACATGTGTTTCTCCCGCAAGGTGCCGCAAGCTCCCTCGCGCGCTCAAGGAGTGGAAAGCGTTCCTGGACCTGAAGAAAACCATTGACGAGTTTAACGAGTGCTGCCCCCTGCTGGAGTTGATGACCAACAAGGCCATGATGACGCGCCACTGGAGGCGCATCACAGAGGTGACGGGTCACAGCTTTGAGGTGGACACGGATGCCTTCAAACTCCGCAACATCATGGAAGCGCCGCTGCTCAAATATAAAGAGGAGATTGAGGTGAGGCCCTGTTGTTACTGTGGACCATTGTAGCTGAGACTGGTGTTGCTGCATTGTAGTTGTAGGGGTGACAAAACCAACCACAGAGCAAAAATCCTACAGGCAGGTAGCTCTCCAGGAACAGGGTTGGAGATCCCTGATATAGGAGAAACCCTGGCTGGGCGAGGTCTGAGTGGATGTCGACCGCAGTTTCACGAGCAGCTGTCTGCCTCGCAGGACATCTGCATCAGTGCCGTGAAGGAGAGGGACATCGAACAGAAGCTGAAGCAGGTGATCGCTGAGTGGGACAACAAGACGTTCACCTTCGCCAACTTCAAGACGCGTGGGGAGCTGCTGCTGAGGGGGGACAGCACGTCGGAGATCATCACCAACATGGAGGACAGCCTGATGATGCTGGGGTCGCTGATGAGCAACAGGTATAGGCCATGGATCAGATGACATGACATAGTACCTTAGACCAGATGACATAAGGCCATGGATCAGATGACATTAGACCAGATGACATGACATAGTACCTTAGACCAGATGACATAAGGTCATGGATCAGATGACATTAGACCAGATGACATGACATAGTACCTTAGACCAGATGACATAAGGCCATGGATCAGATGACATTAGACCAGATTACATGACATAGTACCTTAGACCAGATGACATAAGGCCATGGATCAGATGACATTAGACCAGATGACATGACATAGTACCTTACACCAGATGACATAGGGCCATGGGCCAGATGACATGACATAGGACCTTAGACCAGATGACATTAGTATCCGACCTAGACCACCTAATATTACATTGTACCATAGACCAGATGGCAATAAACTGAAATATTTTCACAAGCACTCTACAGTTTTTGTTAACACTGATTGAACAACTGTTCAGTTCCAATTTAAGCTTGATCGCTTCTACAATGAAGGGAAAGAATGGAGCCAGATAAATTAACAGCATAATAATAATAATAATAATTTAGATGACATCATGCTAATCACATTCAGTGAACCGATCCCAGCATGGAGCCACTCCAGTGTTGCAGTGACCGGACTGTGAGGCTGTGGTCTTTCACAGGTACAACACTCCCTTCAAGGCCCAGATTCAGAAGTGGGTTCAGAACTTGTCCAACACCACCGACATCATAGAGAACTGGATGACGGTGCAGAACCTGTGGATCTATCTGGAGGCTGTGTTCGTAGGAGGAGACATCGCCAAACAACTGCCCAAGGTCAGATTAAACAGGCGGCTGTGAAGACTGTTAACATTATTTTCTAGTTACCGAGTAAGTAAAGGGCACTTTCTGAGTCTAGATGTTTCCCCCATAAGACCTGGCCATGCACTTTTAGTGGTTCGCTAGTGCTATTCATGATCTATTAGTTTGAAGTGCTTATTTACAGTCTATGTAATTCTTTAGTAAACTGCCTTGGCAATGCTAGGAGGCCAAGCGTTTCTCCAACATCGACAAGTCGTGGGTGAAGATCATGATGCGCGCCCACGAGATGCCCATCGTGGTGCAGTCCTGCGTGGGCGACGAGACCATGGGGCAGCTGCTGCCCCACCTGCTGGAGCAGCTGGAGATCTGCCAGAAGTCCCTCACTGGGTAAACACACAGGGCACTAGGGGGGTAAACACACAGGGCACTAGGGGGTAAACACACAGGGCACTAGGGGGAAACACACAGGGCACTAGGGGTAAACACACAGGGCACTAGGGGGTAAACACACAGGGCACTAGGGGGAAACACACAGGGCACTAGGGGGAAACACACAGGGCACTAGGGGGTAAACACACAGGGCACTAGGGGGAAACACACAGGGCACTAGAAGGGTAAACACACAGGGCACTAGAGGGTAAACACACAGGGCACTAGGGGGTAAACACACAGGGCACTAGAAGGGTAAACACACAGGGCACTAGAAGGGTAAACACACAGGGCACTAGAAGGGTAAACACACAGGGCACTAGGGGGTAAACACAGGGCAGTAGAAGGGTAAACACACAGGGCACTAGAAGGGTAAACACACAGGGTACTAGAAGGGTAAACACACAGGGCACTAGAAGGGTAAACACACAGGGCACTAGAAGGGTAAACACACAGGGCACTAGAAGGGTAAACACACAGGGCACTAGGGGGTAAACACACAGGGCACTAGGGGGTAAACACACAGGGCAGTAGAAGGGTAAACACACAGGGCACTAGAAGGGTAAACACACAGGGCACTAGAAGGGTAAACACAGAGGGCACTAGAAGGGTAAACACACAGGGCACTAGAAGGGTAAACACACAGGGCACTAGAAGGGTAAACACACAGGGCACTAGAAGGGTAAACACACAGGGCACTAGGGGGTAAACACACAGGGCACTAGGGGGTAAACACACAGGGCAGTAGAAGGGTAAACACACAGGGCACTAGAAGGGTAAACACACAGGGCACTAGAAGGGTAAACACACAGGGCACTAGAAGGGTAAACACACAGGGCACTAGGGGGTAAACACACAGGGCACTAGGGGGTAAACACACAGGGCACTAGGGGGTAAACACACAGGGCACTAGGGGGTAAACACACAGGGCACTAGAAGGGTAAACACACAGGGCACTAGAAGGGTAAACACACAGGGCACTAGAAGGGTAAACACACAGGGCACTAGAAGGGTAAACACACAGGGCACTAGGGGGTAAACACACAGGGCACTAGGGGGTAAACACACAGGGCACTAGGGGGTAAACACACAGGGCACTAGGGGGTAAACACACAGGGCACTAGAAGGGTAAACACACAGGGCACTAGGGGGTAAACACACAGGGCAGTAGAGGGTAAACACACAGGGCAGTAGAGGGTAAACACACAGGGCAGTAGAGGGTAAACACACAGGGCAGTAGAAGGGTAAACACACAGGGCAGTAGAGGGTAAACACACAGGGCAGTAGGGGGTAAACACACAGGGCAGTAGGGGGTAAACACACAGGGCAGTAGAGGGTAAACACACAGGGCAGTAGAGGGTAAACACACAGGGCACTAGGGGGTAAACACACAGGGCAGTAGAGGGTAAACACACAGGGCAGTAGAGGGTAAACACACAGGGCAGTAGAGGGTAAACACACAGGGCAGTAGAGGGTAAACACACAGGGCAGTAGGGGGTAAACACACAGGGCAGTAGAGGGCGGTGTTGCCAGACCATGATGGTGATCTGTCACCACTGTGCTCGTGGCTCCAGCTACCTGGAGAAGAAACGTCTCCTGTTCCCTCGGTTCTTCTTCGTGTCGGACCCCGCCCTGCTGGAGATCCTGGGCCAGGCCTCGGACTCACACACCATCCAGGCTCACCTGCTCAACATATTCGACAACATCAAGTGTGTCCGCTTCCACGACAAGGTGCAGTCCCCCCCCCACCCACCCCACCACGCACACACAAACACACACATAAACCCCCCCCCCACACACACACACACACACCCACACACACACACACACACACACACACACACACACACATGCTCCTGTGTGACGGGACACACGCAGAAACATTTGAATGAAGAGTGTTGTGAAACACCCTTAATTCTTTTACGTTTGCACATCAAACAACCCATAGAATGTGTTGACTAAGCAGACGTTCTGTATCCAAATGGAGGGGGTTTCAACCTCTGGCCTTTTGATGAGTCAAATGTTCTGCTACTGAGATTAGCCCCTCCTCCAGATACCCTAACAGTTAACGTGTGTGTCTGTGGGTGTGTCTCTGTGTGTGGGTGTGTCTCTGTGTGTGGGTGCGTGTCTGTGTGTGTGTGTGTCTCTGTGTGTGTGTCTGTGGGTGTGTCTGTGTGTGTGTGTCTCTGTGTGTGTGTCTGTGGGTGTGTCTCTGTGTGTGTGTGTCTGTGTGTGTGTTAGATGTATGATCGTATCATGGCCATCTCGTCCCGGGAGGGAGAGACAGTGGAGCTGGACCGTCCGGTTGTTGCCGAGGGCAACGTGGAGGTGTGGCTTAACGCCCTCCTGAAGGAATCCCAGAGGTCTTTGCACCTGGTGATCCGACAGGCAGCCTTGGCCATTCAGGACTCGGGCTTCCAGCTCATAGACTTCCTGGATTCCTTCCCTGCTCAGGTGAGCTGTGATCCTATCTGTCTGGCCTTGATGGGCTTGTGATGGATATTGTGCTGTTTTCTGTTTTCTGTAGTGTGTAGTTGTTGTTTAGTGTCTCCTTGCCCTGGGACAACAGATGTCAAATCAGCTGCTAGCTAACTCTGGGGCGATTACTTTTTCAATCGAGCGCTGTCCCTGTGAACTGTACAATTAATGAAAAGGCCACAACAGAGTCTGGGTTATTCTTCATCGAAAAGTCAAATGAATTATAAAGTATTATTTATCTAACACCCTTTCATCCCTTGATCTGCAGTCAAACGAGCTATCCCTATCACACTGCTGGTTTCCACTGACAATTTAAATGTGTTGACTTCTTGACTAAGTACAGTTCAACAATGTCACAGCAAGGATTTCTAACAAGACCAAAATCTGTATTATGAAAGATTTCAGATAGGAACAACCTGTACTTCAGCCTTGTGCCCACACAGCAAGTCTTCATGAAGCTGACACTTTCATCCAGAGCAGCGTTCCCAGGAGGGACTTGGACCTGCACACCCTCTTGACTTACAATCCAATGCTTTAACCACTGAGCTCCATGTGTCGTACCCATGTCCAGGTGGGTCTGCTCGGGGTGCAGATGATCTGGACCAGAGACTCGGAGGAGGCCCTGACCAACGCTCGCTACGACCGCAAGATCATGAACAAGACCAACCAGCTGTTCCTGGAGCTGCTGAACACGCTCATCGACATGACGACCAGGGACCTGGGCGCGGTGGAGAGGACCAAGTACGAGACCCTCATCACCATCCACGTCCACCAGAGGGACATCTTCGATGACTTGGTGAGTCCCAAACCATTCTTGCTGATATCGTGTCGGCCTGTTTCAGTGACACCAATGTGAAGGTATTGCTATTGTAATATTGCGATCAGGGGTTGAGGACATTTTGAATACTTCATTGGATGATACGTCATTATTTCAGTTCCCGTCCACTGTTGCAATCTGCACACAACTAATCCATCCCTCTTCTCCCCTCTTCTCCTCCTCTCTCCCTCCTCCCTCCTCCCCTCTCCTCCCTCCTCCCCTCTTCTCCTTCTCTCTCTCTCCTCTCTCCTCCCTCCTCCTCTCTCCCTCCTCTCTCCTCCCTCCTCCTTCCTCCCCTCTTCTTCTCCTCTCTCCTCCTTCCTCCCCTCTTCTCCTCCTCTCTCCTCCTTCCTCCCCTCTTCTTCCTCTTTCCTTCTCCCTCCTCGCTCTCTCCCCTCCCCCCCAGTGTCGACTTCACGTCAGGAGCTCTATGGACTTTGAGTGGCTGAAGCAGTGTCGTTTCTACTTCAACGAGGACTCTGACAAGATGATCATCAATATCACTGATGTCAGCTTTGTCTACCAGAATGAGTTCCTGGGCTGCACAGACAGGCTCGTCATCACCCCACTCACTGACAGGTGTGTGTACCTGTGTGTGTGTGCCTGTGTGTGTGTGCCTGTGCCTGTGTGTGTGTGCCTGTGTGTGTGTGTGCCTGTGTGCGTGTGTGTGTGTGCCTGTGTGTGTGTGCGCCTATGTGTGTGTGCCTGTGTGTGTGTGTGAGCCTGTGTGTGAGCCTGTGTGTGTGTGTGTGCCTGTGTGTGTGTGTGTGCCTGTGTGTGTGTGTGCCTGTGTGTGTGAGTCTGTGTGTGTGTGTGCCTGTGTGTGTGAGCCTGTGTGTGTGTGTGCCTGTGTGTGTGTGTGTGCCTCAGGCCCTGTGCCTGTATTTTATCATGAGTCATTTCTTCGTTGTTTTTCTGCTTTTTTGAGACATAATGTCAGTGTCCATTAGTGCAAATTAACCTCTATTATGTATTTAGAAGACGGAAAAGCATTCATTGGTGTGTGTGTGTGTGTGCGCGCGTGCGAGTTCATGTTTGTGTGTGTGTATGTATGTGTGCGTATGTGCGTGTGTGTGAGTGTGTATGCATGTGTATGTATGTGTGCATATGAACGTGTGTATGTGTGTGTGTGTGTGTCAGGTGCTACATCACGCTGTCTCAGGCCCTGGGCATGAGCATGGGCGGAGCCCCAGCAGGGCCTGCAGGCACGGGGAAGACCGAGACCACCAAGGACATGGGCCGCTGCCTGGGGAAGTACGTGGTGGTCTTCAACTGCTCCGACCAGATGGACTTCAGAGGACTCGGCAGGATATTCAAAGGTAGGAACTCCCTCCATTACATTACAATGTCATAGAATAGAATATCATACATGTAATATAATAAATGTCATGTCGCATAATATGATATCATATTCAGTAGTATAATGAAATATGATATAATATAGTGACTTGATGGGATTAATACATAATAGTAAATCCGTTATATTATTATATATAATATAATAATATAATAATAATAAAGTAATGTAATAGAGTACAACATAATATCACATAATAAATATAATAAAATATATGTATTGTAATATTGTATAATATAATTAATATAATATTTTGTAATTCTAATCAATATTATATAATATAGAAATGTGATGAAAACATAATATCATGCGATTCGATGTAATGTGATGCAGTGTGATGTGATGCTATGTGATGTGATGTAGTGGGATGTGATGCAGTGTGATGTGATGCAGTGTGATGTGATGCTATGTGATGTGATGCAGTGTGATGTGATGCAGTGTGATGTGATGCAGTGTGATGTGATGCAGTGGGATGTGATGCAGTGGGATGTGATGCAGTGTGATGTGATGCAGTGGGATGTGATGCAGTGTGATGTGATGCAGTGGGATGTGATGCAGTGGGATGTGATGCAGTGGGATGTGATGCTATGTGATGTGATGCAGTGTGATGTGATGCAGTCTGATGTGATGCAGTGTGATGTGATGCAGTGGGATGTGATGCTATGTGATGTGATGCAGTGTGATGTGATGCAGTCTGATGTGATGCAGTGGGATGTGATGCAGTGTGATGTGATGCTATGTGATGTGATGCTATGTGATGTGATGCAGTGGGATGTGATGCAGTGGGATGTGATGCAGTGTGATGTGATGCTATGTGATGTGATGCAGTGGGATGTGATGCAGTGGGATGTGATGCAGTGGGATGTGATGCAGTGTGATGTGATGCAGTGGGATGTGATGCAGTGGGATGTGATGCAGTGGGATGTGATGCAGTGGGATGTGATGCTATGTGATGTGATGCAGTGTGATGTGATGCAGTGGGATGTGATGCAGTGTGATGTGATGCAGTGGGATGTGATGCAGTGTGATGTGATGCAGTGGGATGTGATGCAGTGTGATGTGATGCAGTGTGATGTGATGCAGTGTGATGTGATGCTATGTGATGTGATGCAGTGTGATGTGATGCAGTGGGATGTGATGCAGTGTGATGTGATGCAGTGTGATGTGATGCAGTGGGATGTGATGCAGTGGGATGTGATGCAGTGTGATGTGATGCAGTGTGATGTGATGCAGTGGGATGTGATGCAGTGGGATGTGATGCAGTGGGATGTGATGCAGTGGGATGTGATGCAGTGGGATGTGATGCAGTGTGATGTTCCTGCTGTGACAGGCCTGGCCCAGTCCGGCTCCTGGGGCTGTTTTGATGAGTTCAACCGTATCGACCTGCCGGTGCTCTCCGTGGCGGCGCAGCAGATCGCCATCGTGCTGACCTGTAGGAAGGAGCGACGCGCCAGCTTCATCTTCACAGACGGAGACAGCGTGGACATGAACCCTGAGTTTGGCATCTTCCTCACCATGGTGAGACATCCAGGGAAAGGATCCAAGCACTAAACACTTTACATTCAGATGACCTTAACTGCCATGTAACTAGCATGTAACTACTTAGTTACATGCTAGTTACATGTCCCTCCTGTGGCTGGACCAATCAGAACCCAGGCTATGCAGGACGGCAGGAGCTCCCTGAGAACCTGAAGATCAACTTCCGCTCGGTGGCCATGATGGTTCCCGACCGTCAGATCATCATCCGGGTGAAGCTGGCCAGCTGTGGCTTCATAGACAACATGGAGCTGGCTCGCAAGTTCTTCACCCTCTACAAGCTGTGTGAGGAGCAGCTGTCTAAACAGGTGACCTCAGTGAACAACAAAAGGACTTTGACAGGGTCAGGGTCGAGGGTTATGGGTCAGGGGTTAGGGGTGAGGGTAATGGGTGAGGGTCATGGGTGAGGGTCAGGGTTTGGAGTCATGGGTTATATCAGACTGCAAGTGTCTCGCAAGTATGAATATATGTGAATGTAAGTCAGCTTGATAGATGAGCCAGCTGTTTTCCCTCATATCTTCATATAGTGTACTTCCTGTTTACTTCCTGTTTACTTCCTGTTTACATCGTATGTACTTTCTGTTCCCTTCCTGTTCCCTTCCTGTTTCCGCAGGTCCATTACGACTTTGGGCTCCGCAACATCCTGTCTGTTCTGCGCACCCTGGGAGCAGCGAAGCGAGCGAATCCCACCGACACAGAGTCCACCATCGTCATGAGGGTGCTGAGAGACATGAACCTGTCCAAACTGGTGAGCAGCAGGCAGGAAAAAAAGAAAATATTAATTGAAAATGCTGGTAAAAACGCAGTAGTACCATATGCATGTCCGTGTCTGTGTGGAACAGATCGATGAGGACGAGCCCCTGTTCCTGAGCCTGATAGAAGACCTCTTCCCTGGGATCCAGCTGGACAAGGCAGGCTACCCAGACCTGGAGACAGCCATCGACAAACAGGTGAGGGGAGAGAGAGAGGTGGAGGGAGAGAGAGACACAGAGAGAGAAGGACAGAGAGAGAGAGAAAGGGGTGAGAGAGTGAGAGACAGAGAGGTTGGAGGGAGAGACAGAGAGAGGACATAGAAAGAGAGACAGAGATAGGGGAGAGAGAGAGAGAGAGGTGGAGGGAGAGAGAGAGAGAGAGAGAGAGAGAGAGGGGTGAGAGAATGAGAGACAGATAGGTGGAGGGAGAGAGAGGGGAGAGAGAGAGCTCTTTAGAACGTCTCTCCGCGTGCCTGCAGGTGTCAGAGGCTGGCCTGATCAGCCACCCTCCCTGGAAGCTGAAGGTGATCCAGCTGTTTGAGACCCAGAGGGTCCGTCACGGCATGATGGCCCTGGGGCCCAGCGGAGCCGGGAAGACCACCTGCATCCACACCCTGATGAGGGCCATGACAGGTACACACCTGCATCCACACCCTGATGAGGGCCATGACAGGTACACACCTGCATCCACACCCTGATGAGGGCCATGACAGGTACACACCTGCATCCACACCCTGATGAGGGCCATGACAGGTACACACCTACATCCACACCCTGATGAGGGCCATGACAGGTACACACCTGCATCCACACCCTGATGAGGGCCATGACAGGTACACACCTGCATCCACACCCTGATGAGGGCCATGACAGGTACACACCTGCATCCACACCCTGATGAGGGCCATGACAGGTACACACCTGCATCCACACCCTGATGAGGGCCATGACAGGTACACACCTGCATCCACACCCTGATGAGGGCCATGACAGGTACACACCTGCATCCACACCCTGATGAGGGCCATGACAGGTACACACCTGCATCCACACCCTGATGAGGGCCATGACAGGTACACACCTGCATCCACACCCTGATGAGGGCCATAACAGGTACAGACCCCTCCAGGCTGCTGCCAGCATCAAAGATACCTGAGCCGATACATTCATACTGGAATATCACTTGAATAAAGGGAATATGTTGTTGTAGTGTTTGTAATATTTGGACTATTTTCTATTTAACTTTGTAATATTTGTACAGTTACGATATTGGTATTCAAACTGTAAAAACTCGTCACAGCATATCACCGGAATGACAGTTTCAATGTCAAAAGCGGGTTGACTTAATCAACTCTGCATGTGTGCGCTTCACGGTGTGTGTGTGCGCTTCACGGTATATGTGTGTGTGTTCAGACTGCGGCCAGCCCCACAGAGAGATGCGCATGAACCCCAAGGCCATCACCGCCCCCCAGATGTTTGGCCGTCTGGACGTGGCCACCAACGACTGGACCGACGGGATCTTCTCCACTCTCTGGAGGAAGACCCTCAGAGCCAAGAAAGGTAGGAAGGAGGAGGGAGAAGAGGAGGGAGAGGAGGAGAGGAGGGAGGGGAGGAGGGAGAGGAGGAGAGGAGGGAGGGAGAGGAGGGAGAGGAGGAGGGAGGGAGAGGAGGGAGAGGAGGGAGGGGGAGGAGAAAGACCCTCAGAGCCAAGAAAGGTAGGAGGGAGGAGGAAGAGGAGGAAGAGGAGGAGGGAGAGAGATGTAGTAGATAAGGGTCCTCTGCACTGGTAGCAGAGATGTGGTTACTTTCCACTATGTGTTGCTTTGTACCACTGAAACGCTGTTAGGACACTGCAGTTCTCATCCTTAATCTGCTGTACTCTCAGTCTATATGCTCTGCCTCGCTGCATGACCTCTTGACCTCACAGAGACTCAAGCTTCTATGTACCCAGAAAATCTGCATATGCAAGTGTGTGTGTAGCTGGAGCCCTTACTCCTCCTGGGTCATAGTGTGAACAGTGTTCATGGTGGTGGCGTGCTCAATAGAACTGTGTCATCATACAGTAACGAAATGTCTCAAGGCTGTGTTCCCTTCTTCATATTTAAAAAGTTATGCTTCATCCATGAGCTCCTGTTTATAAACAGAGTTCATAGGAACGCTGACATTTTCATCTAAAGAAACATACGAATAATCCTTAGAGAGCACAGCAGACGACCGAGGAACACAAGTGCACAGTTCAGTGTCTGTCTCTCGCTTTGGTAAAGGGTTACTGCTACAGGAAAACCACCCAGATACCATTCTGCAGATCCAAGATGCCCTTTGATCAGTGTTCAGTGGCCCTGGCACGAACCTGGGAGAGTGTCATGAAGGGTGTGTTGTACAGCTCATTCCAGGTATGATACCTTTGGGAGCCGTGGACTTCAAAGCAGGAACAGGCTCCAGGGTCGTCTACACCCCAGATGAAGAGTTGTACTTTTCTTTCACTCGAGTACAGACCCCTTTCATCTTTAATGCATCTTATCCTCTTCTCATCAAAGAAGGTGATTTGCTGCTTTTTTAAGGGGGGTTTCTTGGGTTTAATCTTTAGATTCCCCCTCCCAGAGAACAGAAGATCTCCTGCTTCCCCTCGCGCTCTGTGCCAGTGTTCCTGCGCAGCTTTGAAGAAGCGGAGCTTTTCTTCTTTTGGAAGTCAGTCTCCTGCATAGCTTAAACCCTGACCGAGGGAGATCAAGGGAAACCCCAACTACATGAAACATATGCACTGCACAGAGATGCCGCATTTACATGAATTATTTATCGAGTCTGTACTGCACACACAGGGGCACAATCTGTACATGCTAACAATACACGGTCTCCATGGAGAAGCGAGCTGGGGCAATCTGTACATGCTAACAATACACGGTCTCCATGGAGAAGCGAGCTGGGGCAATCTGTACATGCTAACAATACACGGTCTCCATGGAGATGGGGTATGTGTCAACGTCTGTGGATTTCTGTGGATGTCGTTTGACATCAGGCTTTTTTTTTTTTATCCAATGTTTTGTTTTTATAATTAATTTTTCAGTCATTCAGTTATCTGGTACCTATCTCTGTGTAGGAAAACTTGTAGATCATTTTTTTGTATGTTACATTTGATTAATAGTGACAATTGCAAGGTGTTAAAATGACTACGTTAACGTGTACAAATAATTTCCATTATTATGTAAAGTCAATATCCCTACTCATAGTTTTTTTCATGAAAAGGAATATTCTACTAATATATTCCTGTTTCCATGCAGCTGAGTATACTCTGACTGTTTGGTTTGAGAACATCTCAGAGCTGACCGTGACAAGACAACCCGTTGAAATTGGGAATATTGTCAATGTAGTTCATGTAACCCAAGCGTAAAGTATTACTATGTAGTTACGTAGTAGTTAATGTGTAAAGTGCCTCCCATCTCTGTACAGGAGAAAACATCTGGATCGTTCTGGACGGGCCAGTGGACGCGATCTGGATCGAGAACCTGAACTCTGTCCTTGACGACAACAAGACCCTCACCCTCGCCAATGGAGACCGCATCCCCATGGCAACCTGCTGCAAGGTGCTCCCGACCATGACCCCTGACCCCTGCTGCAAGGTGCTCCCGACCATGACAATGACCCCTGCTGCAAGGTGCTCCTGACCATGACCTCTGACCCCTGCTGCAAGGTGCTCCCGACCATGACACCTGACCCCAGCCCTACACCCTCACCCCTGACACTCACCCATAACCTCTGAGCCTCATCCATGACCCATAACCCCTGACCTTCCCATGCCCCTACCCTTTGTAAAACACATAAATAATGATACATTGTGTTATGTAGTGTGTTAACCTGCATGGTGTTGGTCCTGCAGGTGGTGTTTGAGCCCCACAACATCGACAACGCCTCCCCCGCCACCGTGTCCAGGAACGGCATGGTGTTCATGAGCTCCTCCGTGCTGCCCTGGAGCCCCATCCTGGAGGTCTGCTGACACACGCACACGCACACACACACAGACACACACACACACCCACACACACAGACACAAACACACACGCACACACAGACACACACATACACACACACATACACACAAACCCAGACACACAAGTAAACAGACACCCCCACACACACACGCACAAATGCACACAAACACATACATACACACACACACCCCCACAGACACACAAAAAACTCCTGAAGGCACTTTTTTGCTTGTATTATGTTTTTCCTTGTTTTTGATGTTGCTCCAGACATTTCAAAGCTCGGCCATGTTCAAAGACCAATAGAGTACACAGGTAGAGGACTGGTCCTAAAGGGAGTTGGACCTGAGTGTGTGTTTATGTAGCCGGTGTGAATCGGTGAAACTCACTCCTCAAGTATGTAACAGGCCACCCGCGTCATTGAATAGCTAGCTTTTCTTTGGCGTAGCTGGTAGTGGTGGCGCTTGGGAAGTCAGAGATGGCGTGTTCGATCCTCGGTGAAGGATGAACACGGTCCGGAAAACTCTGACGGAACTTGCAAGACCACGTCTGTTACATACCCGTCACATTTAGCCCAGATGTTAATAAGAGAATCTTACTCGTCTGTATGCATGTGCATAAATATGCTGTTGTATATGCGTATACATGCGTCTGTGTATGTGCACTTACAGTTGAACACGTTTGTTTGTGTGCATATTTATTCATGCGTGTGTGTGTGTGTGGAAGTGGAACTGAGTATTCACCTGTATTCCTTCTGTTGGCTTTTGGCTACTGGCCCTTCAGATATTGGTTATAGGGATGCACCGATACCGATACTAGTATGGGTATCGGGCCAGATACCAAGCTCAAGTACTTGTACTCGTAAAAATACCCCCAATAACAAGAACCGATACCTAACGTTTTTTATTTTATTATCATGACAATGGTGTAGGTAAGGTGAGAAATGAAATCTAGATATATATATATAGCTGGTTGGTGCATTGTGTTCGCCTCCGGGGTGTCTGTTAGAACATCATTCTTGGACACGGCTTTCTTTTGTAGCTCTAAACTAAACATTCCACAGCGCTGGTCCGACCGCTACATAGACTATTTATAAACTTGAATAATAATAATAATAATACATTTTATTTATATAGAATTAAATAAGGTTAAACAATCAGAGGACTAAGAACAAAATACAAACAACTTACTTTTATCATGAACGCACCATTTCACTAAATTAAAGATTGCAAGCATAAAAAGAAAACTTAGTGTGGTATTACTGCAGAAGACCAACTGTCATTTCTAATAACTCTAGCTGATAAAAGTCTGTTGATAAGCGTAGTCGGTCTCCTATTGGCTGATCCCACCAGCCTTTCTTAATGGTAATTATGAAATGTGTGCTTTCGGTTTGTGATAAGCACATAAAAATAATACTTTTTAAATTTGTGTAATAATAAAGAAGCTGGCCTACATTCATTAGTCTCACTGTGTTGTGCTTGGAAAACTGCCACATCACCAACATAAACAAAAAAAAAAAAATATATATATATTCATAAATGTACAGGTATCAGCGAGTAGGCTACCAGAACTAAAATATCGGTACTCGTACTCGGTCCTTAAACACTGGTATCGGTGCATGATCCCTAATTGTTTTTTTGTATCAGTTCAGCTTGATTTTTATATTCATATGACATTTCACTGCAATGTTTATTATATATTCCTGTCCTTTTATTATTATATCTATCTATCTGTGTGTGTGTGTGTGTGTGTGTGTGTGTGTGTGTGTGTGTGTGTGTGTGTGTGTGTGTGTGTCAGGGCTGGCTGAAGAAGCGCTCTCCCCAGGAGGGGGAGGTGCTGAGAGAGCTGTTCTCCTCCTCCTTCCCGGAGCTCTATCGCTTCAGCGTTCATAACCTGGACTTTAAGATGGAGATGCTGGAGGCCTTTGTGATCAAGCAGAGTATCAACATGCTACAGGGTCTCATCCCCCCGAAGGTAAAGAAGACCACAGTCAATAACCTCAACCCTAACCAACCCCAACATACACCCCCAGCCCCAGCCAAACACCTAACCACCCCAGCCCCAGCCCCAGCCAAACACCTAACCACCCCAGCCCCAGCCAAACACCTAACCACCCCAGCCCCAGCCAAACACCTAACCACCCCAGCCCCAGCCAAACACCTAACCACCCCAGCCCCATCCAAACACCTAACCACCCCAGCCCCAGCCAAACACCTAACCACCCCAGCCCCAGCCCCAGCCAACCCCATAACCACCCCAGCCCCAGCCCCAGCCAAACACCTAACCACCCCAGCCCCAGCCAAACACCTAACCACCCCAGCCCCAGCCAAACACCTAACCACCCCAGCCCCAGTCAAACACCTAACCACCCCAGCCCCAGCCCCAGCCAACCCCATAACCACCCCAGCCCCAGCCCCAGCCAAACACCTAACCACCCCAGCCAACCCCCTAACCACCCCAGCCCCAGCCAAACACCTAACCACCCCAGCCCCAGCCCCAGCCAAACACCTAACCACCCCAGCCCCAGCCAACCCCCTAACCACCCCAGCCCCAGCCCCAGCCAACCCCCTAACCACCCCAGCCCCAGCCCCAGCCAACCCCATAACCACCCCAGCCCCAGCCAAACACCTAACCACCCCAGCCCCAGCCAACCCCCTAACCACCCCCTGTGCAGGAGCAGGGAGTGGAGGTGTCACGGGAGCACATGGAGCGCCTGTACGTGTTCTCTCTCATGTGGAGCATCGGAGCCCTGCTGGAGCTGGCTGACCGCAGGAGGGTGGAGTCCTGGC
>CM042871.1:2003189-2080689 GCA_023658055.1 Thaleichthys pacificus | reverse complement strand
TGGTGTTCCCCTCCCTCAGGTACATGTGCCTCCTGGTGTTCCCCTCCCTCAGGTACATGTGCCTCCTGGTGTTCCCCTCCCTCAGGTACATGTGCCTCCTGGTGTTCCCCTCCCTCAGGTACATGTGCCTCCTGGTGTTCCCCTCCCTCAGGTACATGTGCCTCCTGGTGTTCCCCTCCCTCAGGTACATGTGCCTCCTGGTGTTCCCCTCCCTCAGGTACATGTGCCTCCTGGTGTTCCCCTCCCTCAGGTTCTCCTCCGCCTGTGGAAACACGAGTGCAAGCGCGTGATCGCGGACCGCTTCACCACGCCGGCGGACGTGGTGTGGCTGGACGGCGCTCTGGCGCGGCTGGTGGGGGAGGAGCTGGGCGAGGAGGCCCGGGCGCTGCTGGACGTGGGAGTGGACGCCTACTTTGTGGACTTCCTCAGAGACGCCCCCGAAGCTACAGGTAACCGCTCGGTGCTGGTGGAGCGAGGCCAGGGTACTGATGGCTGGGCTGTGTGTGTGTGTGTTTGCATGTGTGTGTGTTTGCAGGTGTGTGTGTGTCAGTTGGTGTTTGTCTGCTCTAAACTGCTCTGTAGTATGAGTTAATATACAGACATGGCATGATCATGTATGTATCTGCTCTAAAGCGACTCTACCTTAACTAACACGCAGACAGAGCATGATGGGGTTGTAATGGTCAGCCTTCCTTCCCCTAGGCGAGGAGCCCGAAGACACAGACTTCGACCTGCCCAAAGTGTACGAGCCCATCCAGTCCCTGGAGAGCCTGACCGAGCGCCTGGACATGTTCCTCAGCCAGTACAACGAGAGCATACGAGGAGCAGGAATGGACATGGTGTTCTTCACCGACGCCATGATACACCTGGTCAAGGTGTGTGTGTTCCTACCCCAGTGTGTGTGTGTGTTCTTACACGTGTGTGTGTATTCTTACACGTGTGTGTTCCTCCAGGTGTCGAGGATCATCCGGACTCCCCGGGGTAACGCCCTCCTGGTGGGCGTGGGGGGGTCGGGCAAACAGAGCCTCACCCGGCTGGCCTCCTTCATCGCTGGGTACAAGATCTTCCAGATCACCCTGACGCGGTACGTCTCTTCCCCTCTCACCTCACCCTCTCACCCCCTCACACACCTCAAACCCCCTCCACCTCACACACCACACACCACACACACACCACACACCGCACCTATAATGTCAACCAGCGTAGCGCGCGTAGTGCAAGCGTAGGGTTCGGATTCGGTGAAAAAAAAATCAAAGGTTCGGCCGAAACCGAACCCCGTCATCCCTACTCCTGTCCTGCTCCCAGTTCCTCAGCATCTCAGTGCACTCTGCTTGATCAGTCTGCTCTGCGTCGCTGTTTGTGGTTTTACAAAACAGGAAAGAACAGAAAGTCCTCCTCTTCAAGTCTGATTGGCTGGTCCTTCCTCTTGGCTTCCTGTGCCGTGTTCAGACGTCCCGGTCTGGAGGCTGCAGCGTTGGCAGTCATGCAGCTGCGTGTTTGTTGATAGTGATGTGAAGGAGACTGTGTGCTCTGGTCCTCTGATCTCTCAGGAGACTGCAGGAGGCTTGCTGCTTGATCTCCTGACAACACAAGCTGCTCCATCTCAGCTGTACCCTGTGTGTTCACACACACACCTACACTCACACACACCTACACGCACACACACTCACACACACACCTACACACACACTGTAAGACTCTTAACCTTCTAAGATCCAACAATAGAGTCACGTGCACTATAGGGGAGACTGGATTTGAGCTAGTTACTCTGCAGCCAAACTGCTGTTTGTGTGTCCTTCTTCAGTCCACATGAGAGAGAACCCCCTGGCCGTTCTGACCACACACAATCTGTGCTCGACCTCAGAACAGCCACACACAATCTGTGCTCGACCTCAGAACAGCCACACACAATCTGTGCTCGACCTCAGAACAGCCACACACAATCTGTGCTCGACCTCAGAACAGCCACACACAATCTGTGCTCGACCTCAGAACAGCCACACACAATCTGTGCTCGACCTCAGAACAGCCACACACAATCTGTGCTCGACCTCAGAACAGCCACACACAATCTGTGCTCGACCTCAGAACAGCCACACACAATCTGTGCTCGACCTCAGAACAGCCACACACAATCTGTGCTCGACCTCAGAACAGCCACACACAATCTGTGCTCGACCTCAGAACAGCCACACACAATCTGTGCTCGACCTCAGAACAGCCACACACAATCTGTGCTCGACCTCAGAACAGCCACACACAATCTGTGCTCGACCTCAGAACAGCCACACACAATCTGTGCTCGACCTCAGAACAGCCACACACAATCTGTGCTCGACCTCAGAACAGCCACACACAATCTGTGCTCGACCTCTGAACAGCCACACACAATCTGTGCTCGACCTCTGAACAGCCACACACAATCTGTGCTCGACCTCAGAACAGCCACACGCAATCTGTGCTCGACCTCAGAACAGCCACACGCAATCTGTGCTCGACCTCAGAACAGCCACACACAATCTGTGCTCGACCTCAGAACAGCCACACACAATCTGTGCTCGACCTCAGAACAGCCACACACAATCTGTGCTCGACCTCAGAACAGCCACACACAATCTGTGCTCGACCTCAGAACAGCCACACACAATCTGTGCTCGACCTCTGAACAGCCACACACAATCTGTGCTCGACCTCAGAACAGCCACACACAATCTGTGCTCGACCTCTGAACAGCCACACACAATCTGTGCTCGACCTCAGAACAGCCACACACAATCTGTGCTCGACCTCAGAACAGCCACACACAATCTGTGCTCGACCTCAGAACAGCCACACACAATCTGTGCTCGACCTCAGAACAGCCACACACAATCTGTGCTCGACCTCAGAACAGCCACACACAATCTGTGCTCGACCTCAGAACAGCCACACACAATCTGTGCTCGACCTCAGAACAGCCACACACAATCTGTGCTCGACCTCAGAACAGCCACGACTCACTTACATAATTCCCAGGTGCAGAACTAAAACAAACTAGAGGGTACAATTTCTGGGGAAATTGTAGGGTGTGCTTGCTTGCGTCGGTTGCAGGTGGGTCCGTCCTCTAAGTTTTTCCCTTCTAGTGATATTTTCAAGCATTTAGCCTACTCATATTGCATATTTCATTAAGAACACCCTTTGAAACAGCTGCAAACCCCCTTTGAAACAAGCTACTGTAACAACGTTGTCACTGGCAGTATGGAATCACGATTCAAACAGTACCGTCTGCTAACTGAAAATATGCCCCCCAAAACGTAAATAAGTTTGACATTAATGTAGGGGGAAATGGCTAATTCAAAATAAGTTTGCTAGAGGCAAGCTAGCTGCTGTTGCTCCACATTTCACTGATTGTTTGAAAGCGCCGGAAATGAGAATGTTTCTTTTGACATAAAGTTTAGCTGTGGCATTGAAGACAGTACTACACACTGCCAGTGGGTGAGCCGAGTCTGACTGAGGCTAACGTCAAAACAAGCCGTGGTGTCACTCAAATTCCAAGTTTTACACAAATCACAAAAATATGCTGACACGCTGGCTGTCTTCGCAATCGCCATATCTTTATAACACTGCCCTCCTTCTGATTTTTGATGTAGAATTGACCCTGGTACGACATTAAGAAAATACTCATCAAAGATCGACAACAGCTGACGCAATCGTCAACGGAGGCTGACGGGGCTCTCACGTAGCAAACCAATCAACGTTTTTACAGCAACCTACATTAAAATCTCACCTTCTGGCTGTCTTCACAATAGTCATATCGTCATAACATTGCCCTCCTTCTGTTTTGTGGTGTAGAATTGACCGAACTATAAAAATACGAAAATACTAAACTACTATGACGCTTGCATGGCTGCCGCCTAGGCAGTCTCACGGGCGACCCGCACTCGCTCAAATTACAAAGACTTTCACAACCTAAATAAAAAATCTGAGATGGCAGTTCCACTCGAAATTGCTTTCTCAACAAAACCCAATGGCTGGTAATTTTGGGGGTTGGCATTTTTCACTCATAATCCAAGCTCCAATTTGCGTGCTAGAACGTCTCTATCACGTTGTATCCATGCGTCGTTGCTAACGTGTGCTGACGTAGTGACGTAGGCTAGCACTGCTACCCTTCGTTGACAGAAGACACTTTTCGCCACAAAAACTTAAGCTCAGCCTAAACCGTGCAACGGAACGTAAATCCCAATAGAAGCAACGCAATCGAGACCAAGACGAAACTTTTGACACCTAGGTTGTCTATGTAGGCCAAATATTGACTGAGTTTTAGGGGTGGGAAAATAATAATAAGAAGATATATGTGAGAGAACAAAGGTTGTGCCCTTGCCGAAGGCAAAGCACACCCAATAAGAAGAAGATATATGTGAGAGAACAAAGGTTGTGCCCTTGCCGAAGGCAAAGCACACCCAATAAGAAAACAAAGATAAAACACAGAGTTGACGTTATCTACAACGTAAACACTTACTGATTTCCCCCGCCCAGGTCTCAAGGGGATGTTATGATGCTGATGATCCCTCCCCTCAGAGGGTCTGTGTGGTTCCTCAGCTCCTAGATCCCTCCCCTCAGAGTGTCTGTGTGGTTCCTCAGCTCCTAGATCCCTCCCCTCAGAGTGTCTGTGTGGGTTCCTCAGCTCATAGATCCCTCCCCTCAGAGTGTCTGTGTGGGTTCCTCAGCTCATAGATCCCTCCCCTCAGAGGGTCTGTGTGGGTTCCTCAGCTCATAGATCCTCTCCCCTCAGAGGGTCTGTGTGGGTTCCTCAGCTCCTAGATCCCTCCCCTCAGAGGGTCTGTGTGGGTTCCTCAGCTCATAGATCCCTCCCCTCAGAGGGTCTGTGTGGGTTCCTCAGCTCATAGATCCCTCCCCTCAGAGGGTCTGTGTGGGTTCCTCAGCTCATAGATCCCTCCCCTCAGCCTCAGAGGGTCTGTGTGGGTTCCTCAGCTCATAGATCCCTCCCCTCAGCCTCAGAGGGTCTGTGTGGGTTCCTCAGCTCATAGATCCCTCCCCTCAGAGTGTCTGTGTGTGTTCCTCAGCTCCTACAACACGGCCAACCTGATGGAGGACCTGAAGGGGCTGTACAGGACGGCCGGCCAGTACGGCCGAGGCATCAGCTTCATCTTCACCGACAACGAGATCAAGGACGAGTCCTTCCTGGAGTACATGAACAACGTCCTGTCTTCTGGACAGGTCAGAGGTCACACACACATGGCTGGCTCGCGAGGCCGGGGGGGGGGGGGTCATTTGGGGGTGAGTTTGATTTTGGGTGCATTACCGGGTGGAGTTATCACTGACAGGAGGTGCAGCGCGAGTCTCAGCTGATCACAAGTGCTGTAAATGATGAAGATAAACAATTCTGAACATAGTTTTCGTGCTATAGTGTCATGTTGTCATTGTAGTTTTTGATTGCCATATTATATACTACTTCTATTGCATGTTATATTGTTACACTACTAGCATTGCAGGAGACTATTGCACAAGTTTGTCCTGGGGGGGGGGGGGGATAAGAACCCAGACTGTGACCCCTGACCCCACCTGACCCCTCACCTGACTCCTGACCCCTCACCTGAGGGATCTTCCGTCTTCCCCAGGTGTCAAACTTGTTCGCTCGAGACGAGATCGATGAGATTATCAGTGACCTCATACCAGTCATGAAGCGGGAGTTTCCACGGCGACCACCTACCAACGAGAACCTGCACGAGTACTTCATGAGCCGCGTGCGTCAGAACCTGCACGTGGTTCTGTGCTTCTCTCCCGTGGGGGAGAAGTTCCGGAACCGAGCGCTGAAGTTCCCGGCGCTCATCTCAGGATGTACCATGGACTGGTTCAGTCGCTGGCCCAAGGACGCCCTCATCGCAGGTCCGGATCAAAGCAACACAGGAATAATATTAATGTGGTTGTTTTGCATCATTTATATATTATTTTCTTTGAGCTTATTCTGCTGTCAAATGCTCTAACCACCGAGCTAAGCTCTCATTCATGCTACATTCTTCATGTACATAAATTAGTCATAAAAGTTATGTAGCTATACCAAAAAACATAAAACATCATTCATTTGAACCTGTAAAGTGCACAGATGTTTTTTTGTCATGTTCTGGAGAGTTCAGAGTTATTTAGTAGATATGTACACTGTGTTCAGCATACAGAAAAACCTTCCACAGCCTGTACTAATGTGCCAATCTGTTTCCAAATTGATAAAAATGAAAATTCAAACCTCTAGTACATGCAGTCCATTAAAGGAAATACATACAAAACAGCAACAACAACAACAACAGTTAATTGGTATTTTTATATCCTCTACTAAGTGTCTGTGCTTACGTTTGTGTGCATGTGCATGTTTACCTTGAACATGCATCACTGTGTAGTTAAGTGCAAGCATAACAGCATAACATCCCTCTCTCGCCCCCTCTCTCCTCCCTCTCTCGCCCCTCTCTCGCCCCTCTCTCTGTCTCACCCCCCCCCCCCCCCCCCCCCCCCCAGTCTCACAGCACTTCCTGTCCCAGTACGACATCGACTGCTCTCCGCAGGTGAAGGCTGAGGTGGTGCAGTGCATGGGCTGCTTCCAGGACGGCGTGGCGGAGAAGTGTGTCGACTACTTCCAGAGGTACCGGCGCGCCACCCACGTCACGCCCAAGTCCTACCTGTCCTTCATCCAGGGATACAAGACCATCTACAGGGAGAGACGGGCCCAGGTCCAGACCCTGGCCAACAGGTACGTGACACTGGATTCATTACTATCATTAATAATGGGTTTATTTAGCAGATTCTTCTTTTTAACTTGAACCCATTTAAGGGGCATTTGAACCTGGCTTTAGTGATCTTCAGTCAAAAGCTGTACCCCTATACTCATGAATGATGTGGCTGATAAATAAAGACACTTTTGTGGGATTTGAACCCACAATCTCTTCATCTGCGGTCCAAAACTTGAGCTGTACCCACCGCTAGGTTTATGTGGGCTATAAGTGCTGTGGACATATGTGAATCCCTCTGGGACACTGCTTGTAAACAGTGCAGTACATTGAATGGAGAAGTGAGGGATGTTGCCTCTCCCAGGATGAACACAGGCCTGCAGAAGCTGAAGGAGGCATCCCAGTCAGTAGCAGGGCTCAGCATGGAGCTGGAGGTCAAGGAGAAGGAGCTGCAGATCGCCAACGACAAGGCCGACATGGTGTGTGTCTGTGTGTGTGTCTGTGTGTGTGTCTGTGTGTATGTCTGTGTGTGTCTGTGTGTGTGTGTCTGTGTGTGTGTGTGTGTGTGTGTCTGTGTCTCTACCTCCAGGCTACTGCTGTATTCAATCACAGTGTCTACGTGTGTTTGTGTGTCTGTGTGAGTGTCTATCTGTCTGTGTGTGCGTGTGTCTGTGTGAGCGTGTGTGTCTCTACCTCTAGAACATTGCTGTCTTCAATCACAGAGTGTCTACGTGTGTGTGTCTCTACCATTGCTGTGTTCAATCACAGTGTCTACGTGTGTGTGTCTCTACCATTGCTGTGTTCAATCACAGTGTCAGGCCTTGAGCGTCCACTCAATAAAAGAGCCTCAAACTCACCAAGTCTCAAGTTGACACCATGAGACATGAACGACCTCACGCTCTGGGAGCGGTTAAACCTCAGCTTCTGCTCTCTTAAGAACACACACACTCAGGGATCTTCCATCGCGTGGTCCACGTTCCGTAGGTTTGACATGTGTCATGCTCGTACGGCCTACTGTAGGTGGTTGCAGCTAATTAGTGCTTGTTAATTATCAAATGAACCTTTAGCTCTCAGAGTAAAACACAGCACATATAGTCTGTATTTTGTTCACTGAATCTTTGCATGGACATCTTGGGAGTTATGGGGCTCCGTGTACGGGATGTTTACACTCCTACCCACAAACTGCCCAATACATCAGCGATCAGCGATAGAAGCAGCGATGGTTGATGATAGGAAAATGTGCTCCTGTCACAACCCTGGTGTGTGTGTGTGTGTGTGTGTCCCAGGTGCTGAAGGAGGTGACCCAGTCACAACCCTGGTGTGTGTGTGTGTGTGTCCCAGGTGCTGAAGGAGGTGACCCAGTCACAACCCTGATGTGTGTGTGTGTGTGTCCCAGGTGCTGAAGGAGGTGACCCAGTCACAACCCTGGTGTGTGTGTGTGTGTGTGTGTGTGTCCCAGGTGCTGAAGGAGGTGACCCAGTCACAACCCTGGTGTGTGTGTGTGTGTCCCAGGTGCTGAAGGAGGTGACCCAGTCACAACCCTGGTGTGTGTGTGTGTGTCCCAGGTGCTGAAGGAGGTGACCCAGTCACAACCCTGGTGTGTGTGTGTGTGTGTGTCCCAGGTGCTGAAGGAGGTGACCCAGTCACAACCCTGGTGTGTGTGTGTGTGTCCCAGGTGCTGAAGGAGGTGACCCAGTCACAACCCTGGTGTGTGTGTGTGTGTCCCAGGTGCTGAAGGAGGTGACCCAGTCACAACCCTGGTGTGTGTGTGTGTGTCCCAGGTGCTGAAGGAGGTGACCCAGTCACAACCCTGGTGTGTGTGTGTGTGTGTGTGTGTGTCCCAGGTGCTGAAGGAGGTGACCCAGTCACAACCCTGGTGTGTGTGTGTGTGTCCCAGGTGCTGAAGGAGGTGACAGTGAAAGCCCAGGCAGCAGAGAAGGTGAAGCTGGAGGTGCAGAAGGTGAAGGACAAGGCCCAGGCCATAGTGGACA
Source organism: Thaleichthys pacificus (assembly GCA_023658055.1). Lineage (NCBI taxonomy): Eukaryota > Metazoa > Chordata > Actinopteri > Osmeriformes > Osmeridae > Thaleichthys > Thaleichthys pacificus. The sequence goes on along the minus strand of CM042871.1, from coordinate 2,071,982 downwards.
GCATCTCAGCTGACAAGGCCATCGCAGAGGAGAAGCTGGAGGCCGCCCGGCCGGCCCTGGAGGAGGCAGAGGCTGCCCTGCAGGTATAGAGGCTAGGGTAGAGGCTGGGGCTGCCCTGCAGGTATAGAGGCTGGGGTAGAGGCTGGGGCTGCCCTGCAGGTATAGAGACTGGGGTAGAGGCTGGGGCTGCCCTGCAGGTATAGAGGCTGGGGTAGAGGCTGGGGCTGCCCTGCAGGTATAGAGGCTGGGGTAGAGGCTGGGGCTGCCCTGCAGGTATAGAGACTAGGGTAGAGGTAAGTCAAAGCATGTCCTATTTTTCCAGACGTGTTTACAGTCTTGAGGGTTGAAGTTGGTTTAGGTGCAGTTCTATGGGTGTATGTACTTCAACACTACAACCCTCTGACGATCTCCTCCTGTTCTCAACCTTGTCCCCCATGTCCACTCCTCCAGACCATCAAGCCCTCGGACATCGCCACGGTCCGAACGCTGGGCCGGCCCCCGCACCTCATCATGCGCATCATGGACTGTGTGCTGCTGCTGTTCCAGAGGAAGGTGAACACGGTGAGGATGGACCCTGAGAAGAACTGCACCATCCCCTCCTGGCAGGACTCCCTCAAGATGATGACCGGCGGGAACTTCCTGGGCAGTCTGCAGGTACGTGCTGGGGCTGGGTGGAGCTCGGTGGTTAGAGCATTTGACGGCTAAGATCGTGAATGTTGTAGGATCAAAGCCCCAACCCCTGTACTGTATGTCGCCTTGGAAAAAAGTGCACACAGATTAGAATACACACACACATTACTATACACACACACACAGATCACTGCTCCAGCCAGCACCACCCAGACGAGCCATCTGTCCTGGTGCTGTGGGTGTTTGGGCGGCCTGGCTCTGACAATCCTAGTCTCTCTTTACTTTTCATGTCTTTCCTTCTAACGGCCTCCTCTTCTTCTAACTACTTTCTTCCCCTCCTCCTCTCCCCTCACATCCCCTTCCTCCTCTCCTCTTCCTGCTCTCCCCTCCTCCCCTCCTCCTCTCCCCTCACATCCTCTTCCTCCTCTCCTCTTCCTCCTCTCCCCTCACACCCTCTTCCTCCTCCCCTCCTCCTCTCCCCTCACACCCTCTCCCCTCCTCCTCTCCCCTCACACCCTCTTCCTCCTCTCCCCTCCTCCTCTCCCCTCACACCCTCTCCCCTCCTCCTCTCCCCTCACACCCTCTTCCTCCTCTCCCCTCCTCCTCTCCCCTCACACCCTCTTCCTCCTCTCCCCTCCTCCTCTCCCCTCACACCCTCTCCCAACCCGCCCCTGGCAGCAATTCCCTAAAGACAGCATCAACGAGGAGATGGTGGAGCTGCTGCAGCCCTACTTCGAGATGGCCGACTACAACATTGAGACGGCCAGGCGTGTGTGTGGCAACGTGGCTGGGGTCTGCTCCTGGACCAAGGCCATGGCCTCCTTCTTCTCCATCAACAAGGAGGTGCTCCCCTTGAAGGTGAGGAGGGTGTTTGTGAAGGGTTTCTGAGTGCGCCTGTGTGAATGGTTTGTGAGTAGGGGTGTAGCGGGACATAGAAGTCACAGTTCAGTTCGGTTTTGGGGTCACGGTTCGATAGAACAGAAAAAGCAACAATTCCAAAATGCTCGGTGGCAAGATCATATCAAATGGGTACTTTAGTTTCATTAGAGATGCAGTGAATTGTATCTCTGTTAATGAATTAACGTGCTTACATTCAATCTGCATTCTGCATTCAATCAGTGCTGTTGATAGAACAGCGCTGTGTTTCAGAGCTGGGCTGTTTTAATGCTGTTTGTGCAGCGTGAAAAGAGCCCCCTGTGGAGCTCCATTTGAGAGTGGCTGCGGTAACTCTTCTCCACAGGCCAACCTGGCGGTGCAGGAGAGCCGACTGACTGTCGCCAACGACGACCTGCGTGAGGCCCAGGCCGAGCTGGACGACAAGCAGGCCGAGCTGGACGTGGTGCAGGCAGAGTACGAGAAGGCTCTGACGGAGAAACAGGTGAGGGCAGGACAGGTGAAGGCAGGGCAGGTGAGGGCAGGACAGGTGAGGGCAGGGCAGGTGAGGGCAGGGCAGGTGAGGGCAGGACAGGTGAGGGCAGGACACGTGAGGGCAGGGCAGGTGAGGGCAGGACAGGTGAGGGCAGGGCAGGGCAGGTGAGGGCAGGACAGGTGAGGGCAGGTGAGGGCAGGACAGGTGAGGGCAGGGCAGGTGAGGGCAGGACAGGTGAGGGCAGGTGAGGGCAGGACAGGTGAGAGCAGGTGAAAACAAACACAGTTTTTGTGGGCAGACATTTTATTTTAAAAAAAACAGCTGCGAGGTAGGATAACAGAATTCTCAAAATACAGAATTGGAAAAACTATTGACGGAGCATCACAGTGATCCTCCAGGGTCCGACCCTAACCCTGGAGCATCACAGTGATCCCCCAGGGTCCGACCCTAACCCTAGCATCACAGTGATCCCCCAGGGTCTGACCCTGACCCTGGAGCATCACAGTGATCCCCCAGGGTCCGACCCTGACCCTGGATGGCTCCTCTCCCCTCAGACCCTGCTGGAGGATGCGGAGCGCTGCAGACACAAGATGCAGACGGCGTCCAGCCTCATCAGCGGCCTGGCCGGGGAGAAGGAGCGCTGGACCGAGCAGAGCAAGGAGTTCGCTGCCCAGACCAAACGACTCGTCGGTGGGTTTACTTTCACCGCTTATCTCGCCGTCATGTTCACCGCAGAGAAGACCTGCTACCTACATCAGTGTTCAACATAGCACAGAAAAGAACAGACTAGAAACGAATAGACTAGAATGAATCTTGAATCTTCATACTAAACATTCACTAAAACCTTATAGTGTGTGATTACCCTCACTTACAACCAACCTGTCCTGTCTGAACATCAACATGGCAAATTCTGAAACTGATCAACTGTAAAGATATATGTTGGGCAGTTTGTAAGTGAAGTTTGACAGGAAAGGCAGGGAGAGAGAGGGGAGACATGCAATAAAGGAACCCAGGCCGGAATCGAACCCGGGCCGCTGCGGTAAGGCCTCAGCCTACAAGGTACCCTCTCTTATCCTGTAAGCTACCTGGGTGCCACCAACCAATCACCTTCTTGCAGGTGACGTTCTCCTGGCCACTGCATTCCTGTCCTACTCCGGACCTTTCAATCAGGAGTTCCGGAACCTTCTCCTGGGCGCCTGGCAACGGGAAATGAAGACCCGGATGATTCCGTTCGGCAGAAACCTCAACCTGACAGACATGCTTGTCGATGGGCCCACCGTGAGTGAGTGGACCCTCCAGGGCCTCCCCAACGATGACCTATCCATCCAAAATGGGATCATCGTGACCAAGGCTGCCCGCTTCCCCCTCCTCATCGACCCCCAGACCCAGGGGAAGATCTGGATCAAAAACAAGGAAATACGAAACGAACTGCAGGTTTGAGACCTTTTGTTTTCAGTCAGGTCCTCTAGACCTGACTACAGCTTTGAGATGTTTTGTTTTCAGTCAGGTACTCTAGACCTGACTACAGCTTTGAGAGTTTTGTTTTCAGTCAGGTACTCTAGACCTGACTACAGCTTTGAGACGTTTTATTTTCAGTCAGGTACAGGTAAACTTTTTTTGGTACTTGAACAAACTTCCTGAATGGACTGTATTATAATGGAACACAACCCGAACCTCGGTTCCAGATCACCTCGCTGAATCACAAGTACTTCAGGAACCATCTGGAGGACAGCCTGTCTCTGGGACGCCCCCTGCTGATCGAGGACGTCGAGGAGGACCTGGACCCTGCCCTGGACAACGTGCTGGAGAAGAACTTCATCAAGACTGGCTCCACATACAAGGTTCAGTCAATGGCAATGAATTGATTTTATTTTCTATTCATTGGTAATCGACACGGCCCTTTCTAGCACATTCTATTCATTCTATAATAAGAATGGTCTGATTTGTTCATAAAAAAGACTTACAAAAAGTGCAGGAAGCACAATTGCATTTTTATCTGCAGCATGATATTTGTAAGTTCTTAATATGGGTGAAAACACCCCTTTAATATACCGGCTGTATCATGTGTCGCTTCTGTTGGTTTTTACACCATACATCCATGTGCTTCTCCTAACAGGAAGTATTTAAATAGACAAAACAAAACATGTTTACCAAACGAACTAATGAGAAAAACGTAATTTAAAAATCTATCGTGTGTCTATTTTAACATCATTGAAAGAGGTTGTTCCCATGGTTCAGTGTGATGGAAGTGGGGGCTGGTCTGTAGACGACAAACAAACAGGACAGGAAGTATCTTCCTCTCCACTCTTTTGGTCATTATTTCAACAAATAGCACTTTTCATGTCCGCATAATGTCCCTGATATTTATAAAACACACAATTACAATGTCCTGTATGCTCAAATCAGACCTATGATTTTGCCCTGCGATGTATTATCGGAAATTGCCGTTCTGAGGCTGTATTGGGTTTAATCCTGGATATTGCAGGAAATGGAAATGGTCTTTTCTAATTTGATAGCTGCGGCTGGTAAAAGCAGGTTAGCTCGGCGCAGGCCTGGCTGTGCATCTCATCAGCATGCTGCCCGTGTTCCTGCTACGTCTCTTAGTAGGAAGCACGCGAGCGACGGGGCTCTGCTGGTGATGCCGGCCTGACGGCAGATGCCTGGGGAAGTGACTGGAGAGTGACAGACTGTCCTATCTGGAGGCATGGGTCTCCATCTCATTACCACTTCTCCAGCTCTGTCTGCAGTCTCAGGCTCGCAGTAACCCCAACAGCTGCCTCCCTCCCTCACACACTCACAAACTGAAAGACACACACATAGGGAGAAGACATCATGGAGGAGGGAGCCATTGCTCCTGACAGCTGTGCAACTCTTTAAATACACGGGGGTGTGAAAAGAAGCAGCTGTAATACGATAAAAACTCCCCAGGCTTCTGAAGTGGTGATGATGAGTGGCAGGTAGTTTATCTGCCTGTTTTCCATAACTTCTGTGTTCGAGTCAGAGTATAAATATTCCACTGTTTAGCTGAAAAAACATTTAGCTTCTCTGCTAATTAATATGCGAGTACATCTCTGTTTGGAGAACTTTTTAAAACGTAACTTTAAATAACAATAGGTTTAGGTTTAGAATGAATTAATGTCAGCCCGAGTTTAGCTGATATAACAAGTTGAGAACGTTTCTGATTGGCTGGTCCTGCTAGTTTAGCTGATATAACAAGTTGAGAACGTTTCTGATTGGCTGGTCCTGACCCCCAGGTCAAGGTTGGAGACAAGGAAGTGGACGTGATGCGAGGCTTCCGTCTGTACGTGACCACGAAGCTGCCCAACCCCGCCTACACCCCCGAGATCAGCGCACGCACCTCCATCATCGACTTCACCGTCACCATGAAAGGCCTGGAGGACCAGCTGCTGGGCAGAGTCATCCTCACGGAGAAACAGGTGAGACAGGGTCATGCAGGGGAGACAGGGTCATGCAGGTGAGACAGGGTCATGCAGGTGAGACAGGGTCATGCAGGTGAGACAGGAAAGACAGGGTCATGCAGGTGAGACAGGGTCATGCAGGGGAGACAGGGTCATGCAGGGGAGACAGGGTCATGCAGGGGAGACAGGGTCATGCAGGTGAGACAGGAAAGACAGGGTCATGCAGGAGAGACAGGGTCATGCAGGGGAGACAGGGTCATGCAGGGGAGACAGGGTCATGCATGGGAGACAGGGTCATGCAGGGGAGACAGGGTCATGCAGGTGAGACAGGGTCATGCAGGTGAGACAGGGTCATGCAGGGGAGACAGGGTCATGCAGGGGAGACAGGGTCATGCAGGGGAGACAGGGTCATGCATGGGAGACAGGGTCATGCAGGGGAGACAGGGTCATGCAGGGGAGACAGGGTCATGCAGGGGAGACAGGGTCATGCAGGGGAGACAGGGTCATGCAGGGGAGACAGGGTCATGCAGGGGAGACAGGGTCATGCAGGTGAGACAGGGTCATGCAGAGGAGACAGGGTCATGCAGGTGAGACAGGGTCATGCAGGTGAGAAAGGTTAGCCAGGGTCATCGCATTCTGCTAAGATTGTTGAACATACTCCTATAAGGTACCCACCTCACCTGTACCACATGTGTCCTCTGTGTGGCTCAGGAGCTGGAGAAGGAGAGGACAGACCTCATGGAGGACGTGACGTCTAACAAGCGTAAGATGAAGGAGCTGGAGGACAACCTCCTGTACCGCCTCACCAGCACGCAGGGCTCCCTGGTGGACGACGAGAGCCTGATCGTCGTCCTGGGCAACACCAAGCGCACCGCCGAGGACGTGACGCAGAAGCTGCAGATCGCGGCCGAGACGGAGGTCCAGATCAACAGCGCTCGGGAGGAATACCGGCCCGGTACGATGTCTGTCCAGGACAGGAAGTCCAAACATAGCAGAACTACCCTCTAGCTAACAGGCTAGCCACAAGGATAGTAAAACTACACTCTAGCTAACATGCTAGGTATAAGGATAGTAAGACTACACTCTAGCTAACATGCTAGGTATAAGGATAGTAAGACTACACTCTAGCTAACATGCTAGGTATAAGGATAATAAGACTACATTCTAGCTAACATGCTAGGTATAAGGATAGTAAGACTACATTCTAGCTAACATGCTAGGTATAAGGATAGTAAGACTACATTCTAGCTAACAGGCTAGCCACAAGGATAGTAAGACTACATTCTAGCTAACATGCTAGGTATAAGGATAGTAAGACTACATTCTAGCTAACATGCTAGGTATAAGGATAGTAAGACTACATTCTAGCTAACATGCTAGGTATAAGGATAGTAAGACTACATTCTAGCTAACATGCTAGGTATAAGGATAGTAAGACTACATTCTAGCTAACATGCTACAAGGATAGTAAGACTAAACTATAATTTAGCGAAACCTTTTAGCTAAAAGGCAAAGTACAAGCATAGGAAAACTCCCCTCTCGCTAACAGCCAAGGTACATGCAGAAACAGCACAGTTGTAGAGCACTTGACTGTAGATTAAGGGGTCACAGGTTCAGATTCCCCTTTACTGTACATTGCTTCGGAAAAAAATGTCTGCTAAATGAATACGTAACAAAACCATTGCATTACTAAGGATAGTAACCCTAACAGACAACGATATCAATTCAGTATTACACTACACATGGCTGTTTGTATTACACTACACATGGCTGTTTGTATTACACTACACATGGCTGTTTGTATTACACTACACATGGCTGTTTTCATCTCATATGAGATCGCTAAAACAGTAAATTAATGTTGCTTTAATGTCCTTACATTTTTTATAATTCCAATTAGTTTCATGTGGAAATTATCCGCCACAATTATGTTTAGTGTCCAATGTGTGTTCTGTGCAGTGGCCACCAGGGGCAGCATACTATACTTCCTCATCACTGAGATGAGCATGGTGAACGTGATGTACCAAACCTCGCTCAGACAGTTCCTGGGCCTGTTTGACCTGTCTCTGGCCAGGTAAGGCTCTTCCACAACCTAATGTCACACAGACAAGATATGGTTCAGCTCAGTTTTTACTGTGTTGCATGTATAGGAGTCAGGAGTCAGATGGCTGAGCGGTGAGGGAGTCGGGCTAGTAATCTGAAGGTTGCCAGTTCGATTCCCGGCCATGCCAAATTACGTTGTGTCCTTGGGCAAGGCACTACTTGCCTCGGGGGAATGTCCCTGTACTTACGCTCTGGATAAGAGCGTCTGCTAAATGACTAAATGTAAATGTATAGACCAGTCTTTGAACTACGACCTGCACACACTGCCACAAAATCAGTGGAGATATTTGGGGCGGTGCTTAGATTTACCTGCTGTGCTGATTCATGTGTGGAACATGCCCTGGATGGTACTCTGGCCTTTCATGTACTCACAGTTTGTGTGTTAGTCGGACATAAAGGGCCAAATATATTGCATGCTGATGATAGCAGCCAGAGATCTGACTGCTCTCTCCGTACAGGTCATCGAAGAGTCCAATCACAAGCAAGAGGATCGGCAACATCATCGAGTGCATGACCTTCGAGGTCCACAAGTACGCTGCCAGGGGGATGTACGAGGAGCACAAGTTCCTGTTCACCCTGCTGCTCACGCTCAAGATCGACATGCAGAGCAACCGCGTCAAACACGAGGACTTCCTAACGCTCATTAAAGGTCGGACGTTCTCTCTCTCTTTCCGTCCCTCATTTGTTTCACACAAACTCTCACTTGACTCCTCCCCCTGCAACCCCATCCCTCATTTGACTCCTCCCCTTGCAACCCCATCCCTCACTTGACTCCTCCCCTCGCAAACCCATCCCTCACTTGACTCCTCCCCTCGCAAACCCATCCCTCACTTCAACCATGGGCCGATTCTTGTGTTTCCCATTCTCCCATACTCAGACAGACTGCCCTGACCCTGTGCTGTATCCAGGAAGCGCTTCTCTAACCCTGTGCTGTATCCAGGAAGTGCTTCTCTAACCCTGTGCCGTATCCAGAAGGGCTTCTCTAACCCTGTGCTGTATCCAGGAAGTGCTTCTCTAACCCTGTGCTGTGTCCAGGGGGTGCTTCTCTGGACCTGAAGGCTTGTCCTGTAAAGCCAGCTAAGTGGATCCTGGACATGACCTGGCTGAACCTGGTGGAACTGAGCAAGCTCTGGCAGTTCTCTGACATCCTGGATCAGGTAGCTAATGTGGCTAATGCTACGTTACTGCCTTTCACTAACATCTACACTCTAGTTACACAGCTGCTCTAGCCCTTTCTACAAGCAGTGTCACAGAGGGCTTCCAATACAGCCCGGGAAAACATTCAGAGAACACTTTTTCTTTCAATATAAAAAAAGTTGAGAAGACTTCTGTTCCTCACACAAACTTGTCCTTCTCATTTTTTTTTTTATTGAAAAAAAAAGTGTCAGAATGAGTCAACTGTAAATCACATACTGTAGTCACATACTGTAAACACACATACGTACACTCATTTAATCCTAGATAACCTTCAGATTCAGAGAAACAAATACCTTGAACAACAAAAGAACAGCTGATTTACTGTGTGTGTGCGCGTGTGTGTGTGTGTGCAGATCAGCCGTAATGAGAAGCAGTGGAAGGCCTGGTTTGATAAGGAGGCCCCAGAGGAGGAGGTGGTTCCTAACTCGTATGACCAGACGCTGGACTGCTTCCGTAGACTGCTGCTCATACGCTCCTGGTGCCCCGACCGCACCATCGCTCAGGTACGCCTCACCTGCCCTCACCTGACCTCACCTGCCCTCACCTGACCACACCATCGCTCAGGTAGGCCTCACCTGCCCTCACCTGACCTCACCTGCCCTCACCTGACCGCACCATCGGTCAGGTAGGCCTCACCTGCCCTCACCTGCCCTCACCTGACCTCACCAGACTTCACCTGCCCTCACCTGACCGCACCATCGGTCAGGTAGGCCTCACCTGCCCTCACCTGACCTCACTATAGCACAGGTAGACCTCACCTGACCTCACTGTAGCACAGGTAGACCTCACCTGACCTCACTATAGCACAGGTAGACCTCACCTGACCTCACTATAGCACAGGTAGACCTCACCTGCCCTCACCTGACCTCACTATAACACAAGTAGACCTCACCTGACCTCACCTGACCCTACCTGACCTCACTATAGCACAGGTAGACCTCACCTGACCTCACCTGACCTCACCTGCCCTTACCTGACCTCACTATAGCACAGGTTGACCTCACCTGACCTCACTATAGTACATGTTGACCTCACCTGACCTCACCATAGCACAGGTAATAGACACATAGTTTTGATTGCCCCCCCCCCCCCACCCTACCCCCCTCCCAGGCCAGGAAGTACATCGTGGACTCCATGGGGGAGCGCTACGCCGAGGGGGTGATCCTGGACCTGGAGAGGACGTGGGAGGAGTCAGACCCCCGCTCTCCCCTCGTCTGCTTCCTGTCCATGGGCTCCGACCCCACAGACTCCATCACGGCCCTGGGCAAGAGGCTGAAGATGGACACGCGCTACGTGTCCATGGGGCAGGGCCAGGAGGTGCACGCCCGCAAGCTCCTGCAGCAGACCATGGTCAACGTGAGTAGAGGAGGAGAGGAACTATGGAGACCCTGCTGTGTGTACGCACTGGAGCTCTGGAGGAGAGGAACTATGGAGACCCTGCTGTGTGTACGCACTGGAGCTCTGGAGGAGAGGAACTATGGAGACCCTGCTGTGTGTACGCACTGGAGCTCTGGAGACAAGCGTCTCCTGACAGAGTTAAATGGATGCGTTGTGTGTGCGGGGCATAGCTTTTTCGTTATACGCTTTTTGAAAACGTCCAATCTGTTCCCATCAGATTTTTTAAATTAAGAATGTTATATTTCATGACTGCATCCTCAGTGATTAAAAAAAGCTGTCGCCAACCATATTTGAAAAGGTACAGGGCTGTAACATACCTTCAGGTGGAGCAGGCAGGTACAGGGCTGTAACATACCTTCAGGTGGAGCAGGCAGGTACAGGGCTGTAGCATACCTTCAGGTGGAGCAGGCAGGTACAGGGCTGTAACATACCTTCAGGTGGAGCAGGCAGGTACAGGGCTGTAGCATACCTTCAGGTGGAGCAGGCAGGTACAGGGCTGTAGCATACCTTCAGGTGGAGCAGGCAGGTACAGGGCTGTAACATACCTTCAGGTGGAGCAGGCAGGTACAGGGCTGTAGCATACCTTCAGGTGGAGCAGGCAGGTACAGGGCTGTAACATACCTTCAGGTGGAGCAGGCAGGTACAGGGCTGTAGCATACCTTCAGGTGGAGCAGGCAGGTACAGGGCTGTAGCATACCTTCAGGTGGAGCAGGCAGGTACAGGGCTGTAACATACCTTCAGGTGGAGCAGGCAGGTACAGGGCTGTAGCATACCTTCAGGTGGAGCAGGCAGGTACAGGGCTGTAGCATACCTTCAGGTGGAGCAGGCAGGTACAGGGCTGTAACATACCTTCAGGTGGAGCAGGCAGGTACAGGGCTGTAGCATACCTTCAGGTGGAGCAGGCAGGTACAGGGCTGTAGCATACCTTCAGGTGGAGCAGGCAGGTACAGGGCTGTAGCATACCTTCAGGTGGAGCAGGCAGGTACAGGGCTGTAACATACCTTCAGGTGGAGCAGGCAGGTACAGGGCTGTAACATACCTTCAGGTGGAGCAGGCAGGTACAGGGCTGTAGCATACCTTCAGGTGGAGCAGGCAGGTACAGGGCTGTAGCATACCTTCAGGTGGAGCAGGCAGGTACAGGGCTGTAACATACCTTCAGGTGGAGCAGGCCAGCAAGTCAACATGTGTTTGTGGGTAAACGGGGGCTGCTGTGCTTCTATAAGCACTGTTTATATGTTACATGTATATGTCACTTTAGATTAAAGCATCTGCAACATGAATACAATGTAAATGAGTAGAAACTCTTTAGTAATACTTCTAATTAAAGTGACAGGCTGAGAATCTCTGACACTAAACTTCAGAGCTTTTATGCGTGACAATAAGTTAGTACTTACAGTATATACTGTGAAAGTATACTTTTAGTATAACATTCTTGACAACTTTAATACATGTAAATGCATTTGTACATACAGTAAGCTTTGAAAGTAAACTTGAAGTATAATATCTTCTGGCTTGGGAGATGAGGGAATGTTAACACAGGTCCTCGTCCCTTAATGACGTCAGTGCTGCTGTGCGTCTGCAGGGCGGCTGGGCTCTGCTCCAGAACTGTCACCTGGGCCTGGACTTCATGGACGAGCTGATGGACACCATCACGGAGACGGATTCCGTCCACGACAGCTTCCGCCTCTGGATGACCACGGAGGTCCACAAGCACTTCCCCATCACACTCCTGCAGATGTCAATCAAGTTCACCAACGAACCACCGCAGGGCCTGAAGGCGGGGCTTAAAAGGACGTATGGAGGTGAGGCACGATCGCACGCACGCTGTGGGAAAACATCTCACACTCAGAGCTGAAGCTTTAGTAGAAAACATGTCACTCAGAGCTGAAGCTTCAGTAGAAAACATCTCACACTCAGAGCTGAAGCTTCAGTAGAAAACATCTCACACTCAGAGCTGAAGCTTCAGTAGAATAGATTCGATGTATACAATCTATTCAGATAGATGTATTCAATCCATTCAAATAGAATACATTTCTAATAATGATAATATTATGATGATGAGAATCTCTAAGGACATCCCTAACCCTAGCAAGCACAGCAGCTTTGTTATGTATCATTACTGTGCTGTGGATCACGCAGAATGTACAAAGTACTACGTTCACTTTCACACACCTGCAGGGCATTTGAACCTGCGACCTCTTGATCTGCAGTCTCACACTCCCTCTGACCCATACCTGCCTCTCCCCCTCTGACTCCTGCCTGCCTCTCCCCCTCTGACTCCTGTCTGCCTCTCCCCCTCTGACCCATACCTGCCTCCCCCTCTGACCCATACCTGCCTCCCCCTCTGACCCATACCTGCCTCCCCCTCTGACCCATACCTGCCTCCCCCTCTGACCCATGCCTTCCTCTCCCCCTCTGACCCATACCTGCCTCCCCCTCTGACCCATACCTGCCTCCCCCTCTGACCCATACCTGCCTCCCCCTCTGACCCATGCCTGCCTCTCCCCCTCTGACTCATGCCTGCCTCCCCCTCTGACCCATACCTGCCTCCCCCTCTGACCCATGCCTGCCTCTCCCCCAGGCATCAGCCAGGACCTGCTGGACGTCAGCAACATGCTGCAGTGGAGGCCCATGCTGTACGCCGTGGCCTTCCTCCACTCCACCGTGCAGGAGAGGCGGAAGTACGGCTCGCTGGGCTGGAACATCCCCTACGAGTTCAACCAGGCCGACTTCAACGCCACCGTCCAGTTTGTGCAGAACCACCTGGACGACATGGACATCAAAAAGGTTCACCCAGGGGCATGGGGCATGGGGCTGTCCTCAGATGTGTGGTGGCTGTTCTTCATAACTGAGGATGCGGCCGTTAAGTTAGATTTTCTCAATGAAAAAAGTGTGTGTGTGTGTGTGTGTGGGGGGGCATGAAAAGGGATTGTAAAGGTTTTGTTGCACCCCGGTGGATAGTCGATCTGTTGGTGATAGTTTCATTTTCTTTAGAAGTTGTCTTCTGGAAGTGTGTGTGGAGGTGTGTTGTGTGTGTGGAGGTGTGTTGTGTGTGTGGAGGTGTGTAGTGTGTGTGTCGTGTGTGTGGAGGTGTGTCGTGTGTGTGGAGGTGTGTAGTGTGTGTAGAGGTGTGTCGTGTGTGTGGAGGTGTGTAGTGTGTGTGGAGGTGTGTTGTGTGTGTGGAGGTGTGTAGTGTGTGTGTCGTGTGTGTGGAGGTGTGTAGTGTGTGTGGAGGTGTGTAGTGTGTGTGTAGTGTGTGTGGAGGTGTGTAGTGTGTGTGGAGGTGTGTGTAGTGTGTGTGGAGGTGTGTCGTGTGTGTGGAGGTGTGTTGTGTGTGTGTAGTGTGTGTAGTCTGACATGGTGTGGCTGCGTCTCCAGGGCGTGTCCTGGCACACAGTGCGCTACATGATCGGGGAGATCCAGTATGGCGGCCGAGTGACAGACGACTATGACAAGCGCCTCCTCAACACCTTCGCCAAGGTCTGGTTCAGCGAGAACATGTTCATGCCCGACTTCCACTTCTACAAAGGCTACAGCATACCCAGGTGCACCAACGTGGATCTGTATCTCCAGCACATTCAGGTGGGTGGTGTGTGGGTGGTGTGTGGGTGGGGGAGTGTGGGTGGGTGTGTGGGTGGTGTCTGGGTGGGGGGGTGTGTGGGTGGGTGGTGTGGGTGGTATCTGGGTGGGGTGTGTGGGTGGTGTGTGTGTGGGTGGTGTGTGTGGGTGGGTGGGTGGTGTGTGTGTGGGTGGTGTGTGTGGGTGGGGTGTGTGGGTGGTGTGTGTGTGGGTGGTGTGTGTGGGTGGGTGGTGGTGTGTGTGGGGGGATGGGCGGTGTGGGTGTTGTTGACTGCTGTGTTGGACTCAAAACACAAATGTGTTTTAAGTCTATCCAGATAACTATAGCACCATAGAATATGAAAATGTATATAGGGTATATGGTATGTGATTGTTGCATTATATATAACTTCTAAGCATATGCGTGCCTCTTTGGTTGCCTGCAGCATGCTTGTGTGTGTGTGTGTGTGTGTGTGTGTGTGTGCAGAATTAGTGTTGGTGAAGGTAGTTTAGTGTTCCGGAAACAGTGTATTTGAGGCTTGTTCTGTTTTTAGATAGCGCTCATTAGAGGTGCAAGCCACACAGGCAGACACTCATTTGACGAGCTTGGCTCTGGGAAACGACTGCAACCATCGCCCTGGGCTCCCAGCGTGTGTCTTTGTGCTTTAAAGAAGAGCTTCAAGAATTAACTGCAATGAATATGAATAAACAAGCAGAGAAAATAGACCCGATAGTTATTATTTTTTTGCATCCAGTTAAGACAAACTGAGGTGGCTTGTAATCTAAGTGGAACACATTACATCCCTGTTCCGGCAGGAGTTCTCAGTGTCTAGTTTGTTTGTAAATGTCTACTTGTCTGCACTGTCGGGGAAGCCTTAAAGTCAAGCGTGTCATTGCAAACGACCCGATTTCATTTCACACAGAACCCCCATGTTGTGTCCTCAGGGCCTGCCAGCGTACGACACCCCCGAGGTGTTCGGCCTGCACCCCAACGCTGACATCACCTACCAGAGCAAGCTGGCCAAGGACGTCCTGGACACCATCCTGAGCATCCAGCCCAAGGACAGCTCCAGCGGGGACGGGGAGACACGCGAGGCCATCGTGGCCCGGCTGGCCGACGACATGCTGGACAAGCTGCCCCCGGACTACGTCCCCTTTGAGGTGAGCGGGAGGTCATCAGGGGGAGGTTGTCTGGGTTCCTTTGCTCGGGTTTCCGTTCCAATTTGTTTAGTTTGTGTGTTGTGATAAGTCTCGATTCGATTTGGTCACATTTGTGTCACATCCTGCAGTGGGCGTGTCACATCCTGCAGTGGGTGTGTCACATCCTGCAGTGGGCGTGTCACATCCTGCAGTGGGCGTGTCACATCCTGCAGTGGGCGTGTCACATCCTGCAGTGGGTGTGTCACATCCTGCAGTGGGTGTGTCACATCCTGCAGTGGGTGTGTCACATCCTGCAGTGGGCGTGTCACATCATGCAGTGGGCGTGTCACATCCTGCAGTGGGTGTGTCACATCCTGCAGTGGGCGTGTCACATCCTGCAGTGGGTGTGTCACATCCTGCAGTGAGTGTGTCACATCCTGCAGTGGGTGTGTCACATCCTGCAGTGGGTGTGTCACATCCTGCAGTGGGTGTGTCACATCCTGCAGTGGGCGTGTCACATCCTGCAGTGAGTGTGTCACATCATGCAGTGAGTGTGTCACATCCTGCAGTGGGCGTGTCACATCCTGCAGTGGGCGTGTCACATCCTGCAGTGGGCGTGTCACATCCTGCAGTGGGTGTGTCACATCCTGCAGTGGGTGTGTACTGTGTGGATCTGTGTGTGTGTGGTTCATCTAGATGAAACTTTGTGTTGTCAGGTGAGAGACAGGCTGGTGAAGATGGGCCCCTTCCAGCCAATGAACATCTTCCTGCGGCAGGAGATCGACCGCATGCAGCGTGTCATCGTCCTGGTCCGCAGCACTCTGACAGACCTCAAGCTGGCCATCGACGGGACCATCATCATGAGCGAGAACCTCCGAGATGCTCTGGACTGCATGTACGACGCACGCATCCCTGCTCGCTGGAAGAAGGTCAGGCTGTTCTCACACAACACGGTCTCACACGTGTGTGTGTTCAGAGAGAGAGTGTGTGTGTGTGCGTTCAGAGAGAGAGTGTGTGTGCGTTCAGAGAGAGTGTGTGTGCGTTCAGAGAGAGAGAAAGTGTGTGTGTGTGTCTGTGCATTCAGAGAGAGAGAGTGTGTGTGTGTATCCTGTCGGCACAGAAGTTCACGGTTGCATGGTCGGACAGCGCAGCAAATTAGTGTTGTCTATCCAGCAGCTGACACAACGTGAACATCTCAGATTCTCTCCAGCCCTCAGGCAGTCTGGAAAATAATATGTTTATCAGACAGATGGCAAGAAGTTTGACATCCCGTTAAACTGTCAAGGCTAAATTATTTTATTCAGTCAGCGGGGGAAAAAACGATCCAAAAGTCGATGGGGATTATTGGAAAGAAACCAGAATGTTGAGGTTGCCCTGGCTGTTCTAGAACTCACTATTGAGTTCCGGGGCTTGGCTCTGCGGTGCATGAGTGAGCCGGTCTGAACGTGCACCTGTGGCCTGTGTTCCAGGCGTCGTGGGCCTCCAGCACCCTGGGGTTCTGGTTCACAGAGCTGCTGGAGCGGAACCGACAGTTCCAGGCGTGGGTCTTTGAGGGGCGTCCCAACTGCTTCTGGATGACCGGCTTCTTTAACCCCCAGGGCTTCCTGACAGCCATGAGACAGGTAGGAGGCTTTAACCCCCAGGGCTTCCTGACAGCCATGAGACAGGTAGGAGGCTTTAACCCCCAGGGCTTCCTGACAGCCATGAGACAGGTAGGAGGCTTTAACCCCCAGGGCTTCCTGACAGCCATGAGACAGGTAGGAGGCTTTAACCCCCAGGGCTTCCTGACAGCCATGAGACAGGTAGGGGGCCAGCGCTTCCTCTTCACTGAGGAGGAGAGGCAGGTCCTCCTGCAACACAGTCCTTTAATAGACTCTGTTTGGTTCAAAAAGGCACTTTTCATGCTTGGGATGTTTGGGGGGGGGGGGGCATGTACTGTAAAAGATCAATGAGTTTTTAGTGAGGTCATCAGTCAGGGTCTGGATAAAGGAGTTGTCCACGTCCAAGCTAAACTGTCTGACCTCTTCTAAACTGTCTGACCTCTTCTAAACTGTACTGTCTGACCTCTTCTAAACTGTCTGACCTCTTCTAAACTGTCTGACCTCTTCTAAACTGTCTGACCTCTTCTAAACTGTCTGACCTCTTCTAAACTGTCTGACCTCTTCTAAACTGTCTAACCTCTTCTAAACTGTCTGACCTCTTCTAAACTGTCTGACCTTTTGGAAACTGTATAACCTCTCTTAAAAGTCTCTGACCTCTTTGAAATCGTCAAACCCATCTAAATCATCTAACCCCCTCAAAGTTTGACCCCTTATAAATCGACTGTCCCCCCCCACCCCTCCACAGGAGATAACCCGAGCCAACAAAGGCTGGGCCCTGGACCGCATGGTGCTGTGTAACGAGGTGACCAGGTGGATGAAGGATGACATCACCCAGCCCCCGTCCGAGGGCGTGTACGTGTACGGCCTGTACCTGGAGGGCGCGGGCTGGGACCGCAGGAGCTGCCGGCTCCTGGACTCCAAACCCAAGGTCCTGTTTGAGATGATGCCCGTGGTCAGGATGTACGCCGAGAACAACGGTGAGCAGGACGGCCGAGGGAACGCAGGGGAAGCTTAGTGGTTAGAGCGTGTGCCTGCAGGTAAAGTGGGTTGCAGGTTCAAATCCCCCCCTCCTTTGGATAGAAGCGTCGGCTATATCGATTGTGTTTGTTTGGCTGCTATAGAGGCAGGAGGTATAGTTCCTAATACTGCTGTGTTAGTATAACACTATGACTGCAGCATGCTGAGTAAACACGCAGCACACTCCTCCTGCCGTAGACAAACCCAGCCCTTGTGATATGGACTCATCTGAGCGCAGTCACAGCTCAGTAGCTCCAGTCAGCTGTGCTGTACGGTGACCCACAACTAGCATCTCCCCATAGAACTAACACTGACCTTAGAAGCTATTGATCAATCATCATATTAGCCACTCGTGTTTCTTGTAAATACAAACTGTTCTTTGACTCTGACCACCAAAACACAGTAGAACGACAGTAGAACTATGCACTTCTGATCCTTGGTCCTCTGCTGGATTTTCTATTATTATTTCTATAATTTTTAATGAATTTTAATATTGTATTGCTGTAAGCACTACCTGTACGTCGCTCTGGATAAAAACACGTACACGCCTGTCATATCAATGTTGAATTATTGCAATATATATCCAATTGCAGGTGTGTTTGTGAGCTTGTGTGATATGTACAGTCTGCTTGCAGGTGTGTGTGTGAGCTTGTGTGATATGTACCGTCTGCTTGCAGGTGTGTGTGAGCTTGTGTGATATGTGCCGTCTGCTTGCAGGTGTGTGTGAGCTTGTGTGATATGTACCGTCTGCTTGCAGGTGTGTGTGTGAGCTTGTGTGATATGTACCGTCTGCTTGCAGGTGTGTGTGTGAGCTTGTGTGATATGTACTGTCTGCTTGCAGGTGTGTGTGTGAGCTTGTGTGATATGTACCATCTGCTTGCAGGTGTGTTTGTGAGCTTGTGTGATATGTACCGTCTGCTTGCAGGTGTGTGTGTGAGCTTGTGTGATATGTACCGTCTGCTTGCAGGTGTGTGTGTGAGCTTGTGTGATATGTGCCGTCTCCTCCCAGGACTCAGAGACCCCAGGCTGTACCCCTGTCCCATCTACAAGAAACCTGTGAGGATGGACATGAACTTCATCGCTGCCATCGACCTGCGGACGTCTCCGCCACCAGAGTACTGGATCCTCCGAGGCGTGGCGCTGCTGTGTGACGTCAAGTAGCATCCCAGACGCCGCGGCCTGTCACAGGGGTCGCCCTCCACGCAGGGAACACTTCTATTTCAACGTTTTTTCTATATGTTTTGGGCCCTTTTGAGCTTTTGATTGTGTTTTTTATTGAGAGTTAGAGAGAGACAGGTAAGCGGGGAGGGGGGAGGGGGGGGGGGGGGGCATGCAGGACTTGGCCTCAGTGGGATTTGAACCCAAGCCCCTGCATCAGGCATCAGCTTTAACGTGCAGTCATTCACATCTGGACAGTCTGGAAGTAACATGTGACAGGAAAGGAGGCAGGCAGAGAGGGAGGGAGGGAGAGATGGGGAGGACGTGCAAGAAATCGCTTAGGTGGGATTTGAACCCCTGCGTTAGCCTAGCCTTAATGGTACATGGGGGACCCCTCTACATGTCCTACCCCTGAGATGTCCTGGTGCTGATCTAACGGGGTCCTGTTCACCAGTTAACCCATGGTCCTGTTCACCAGTTAACCCATGGTCCTGTTCACCAGTTAACCCATGGTCCTGTTCACCAGTTAAACCCATGGTCCTGTTCACCAGTTAACCCATGAGACAAAGACCAAACTGTCCTCCAGCTTTAAGACCTTCACGGCACTCTGACAAGAAGAACAAACTCAACCGTTGCACATTAAATACATACAAATGTTTATTTTACAAAAACAATGGCATTAAAGCATCATAAAACATTTCTGGTTGTCTTTTCTTACAAAAACAAAAAATAATTCCCAAATAAGTCCAGCGTCAAGACCACACACACGTTCACTAAAAATGTTTGTCCCCAAACGGTACTGGACTGTGTGTGACTACACACCCAAGAGTGTGTGCGCAGTAAGGGCCCGGGCGGAGAGACCCACAGAAACAAACACAGTCTCTCTTGGCTGCTGGCTCCGCAGGGCCGGTTGCCATGGCGTGGGGTGAGGCCGAGGACACGAGGCGTCTCAGGGCATGAGGTTCCCCTGAGAGAGCGAGCGGCTCATCTCCGTGTGGACGTAGTAGGTCTTCAGGTCGCCTTTCCCCTTCACGTTGATGACTCCTCTGCAGGAGCAGGTGTAGCCCAGCGCCCGCAGGATCCGGCCCGTCTCCTCCGTCACCTGGAGGGCACACGCGTGTGGAACACGTGTCATACAGGCTTATGTTCAAGGACGTATCTGCCAGCCTGTAATAGCACCTATTGGCTTTCTCTATTCATATAAACAGTCCTCTGACCTTCATGCCTCAGAGAGGCTTTGCTAGTACCGCTGTGTCTGAACTGGTTATTTTGATGTCAAGGTGTTAGCTAAACTCTCTCTCCAGTCTCCAGATTGCTAACGCTTAGAAAACCCTGAACGCAGCTGAACTCTGTCTCTCCGTTAGTGAAGAAACAGACCAAGCTGTTTGTCTCGTAGTGATCAACAT
This sequence comes from Thaleichthys pacificus, assembly GCA_023658055.1. Classification (NCBI taxonomy): domain Eukaryota; kingdom Metazoa; phylum Chordata; class Actinopteri; order Osmeriformes; family Osmeridae; genus Thaleichthys; species Thaleichthys pacificus. The sequence goes on along the minus strand of CM042871.1, from coordinate 2,051,986 downwards.
GTTCACTCTGCAGAGGCTTTCATCCAACGGCACGTACAGAGGAGGATTCGAACCTGCAATCTTTTGATTAGCAGTCGCTGAGCTATACCCTCCCAGACTGTGTACTTGCTGGCTGGGCTGTATCTAGACTTGAGGGACCCAAGGTTCAGACTTCGGTGACCAAGACAAAACACCCTTATTTATGTGACTATCGCCCTGCTTGGAATATTGCAATGTCCCAGAGCTATGATCTAGATCTGTCTTTAACCTCACTAAAACTCAAATGCTATTTACGGGCTGATTGTCTTCAGTGAGTTAACTTCACTAATCATTAGTTACTCTGAAGTTAATTCAAACTGCACTGACACCAATCATTGTTGGGGTGTATATCTTAGGAAATACACCATCATCAAAACGTTCTGTGAGAAACTGGTCGAGAAAAGCCTACAAACTATCTGCAATGAGCTTAAAGAAACCGAATGTATAAAGTAGATAAATAAAGATGCAGGTTTCATATTAGCGACGTATCGGGCAGGTAGTCAGTCACCTGTATTCTGCCCAGGACCCCGGTGCTGTCCATCCTGCTGGCTACATTCACTGTGTTGCCCCAGATGTCGTACTGGGGTTTCTGGGCTCCGATCACTCCCGCGATGACCGGCCCGTGGTTCATACCTGAGGGGGACAGCTCATTTAGCCCGCACTTTCATCAAGCCACGTACGGGGGGGATTTCAACCTTGTCAGGTGCTCTAACCACAGAGCTACACCTCTCCTGATCCATCAGACAGTCATGCTTATGTAACGTTTCACTGCTATGGTTCACTATAGTTTGTGTTTCCAGGGTACTGTGGAGGTAAATATGCATGAACACAGACGCACATCAGAAACACACACACACATCCTCCTCCACACGAATGATCTGTTAATTCAATATCATAGGAGTCTTTACCAACCTACTTTAATCTCAGGTTATTTACACCCATACTGGGTGAAGTGGGTTTAATCAACATGCTTTAATACTGTCATCATAACAATAACATGTTCATTTAGTAGCCGCTTATATCCAGAGCGACGTATAGTGGGTGTCGAACCTGTGACCCCTTGATCTGCAGTAAAAATACTCTAACCACTGAGCTATTACGATCCCCATTGTTAAACCATGTGTGTAGATGCTCACCAACTCTGAGTTTGAAGTCGTTGAAGGAATGCTTGTTGATGACGTCAAGCTTGCCCACCAAGGCAAAGGCAAACTCCACCATGGTGCCAATGTGCATATACTGTCTGTCATCCTGGAACAAACACAACTACACCTTGATCTTATTTGTTTTCTAAACTTCACAGGAAATTAAGGATAATGAACAATCCATGCATGTATGTATTCCACTTTACCTGCATCACCAGGACCTGAACACACACAGGTAACCTGCATGTATGTATTCCACTTTTCATCAGCAAGTGAACCTAGGATTTTAACATCGTAGGATTTCAACTATTTTGCGAACTATGTATGAACCAGTTTTGTCATAATTGAGATTGAGGTTACCTGTGTGTGTTCAGGTCCTGGGGATGCAGGTTACCTGTGTGTGTTCAGGTCCTGGTGATGCAGGTTACCTGTGTGTGTTCAGGTCCTGGGGATGCAGGTTACCTGTGTGTGTTCAGGTCCTGGGGATGCAGGTTACCTGTGTGTGTTCAGGTCCTGGTGATGCAGGTTACCTGTGTGTGTTCAGGTCCTGGTGATTGAGGTTACCTGTGTGTGGTCAGGTCCTGGTGATGCAGGTTACCTGTGTGTGTTCAGGTCCTGGTGATTGAGGTTACCTGTGTGTGTTCAGGTCCTGGTGATGCAGGTTACCTGTGTGTGTTCAGGTCCTGGTGATGCAGGTTACCTGTGTGTGTTCAGGTCCTGGTGATGAGGTTACCTGTGTGTGTTCAGGTACTGGTGATGCAGGTTACCTGTGTGTGTTCAGGTCCTGGTGATGCAGGTTACCTGTGTGTGTTCAGGTCCTGGTGATGCAGGTTACCTGTGTGTGTTCAGGTCCTGGTGATGGAGGTTACCTGTGTGTGTTCAGGTCCTGGTGATGCAGGTTACCTGTGTGTGTTCAGGTCCTGGTGATGCAGGTTACCTGTGTGTGTTCAGGTCCTGGGGATGCAGGTTACCTGTGTGTGTTCAGGTCCTGGTGATGCAGGTTACCTGTGTGTGTTCAGGTCCTGGTGATGCAGGTTACCTGTGTGTGTTCAGGTCCTGGTGATGGAGGTTACCTGTGTGTGTTCAGGTCCTGGTGATGCAGGTTACCTGTGTGTGTTCAGGTCCTGGTGATGCAGGTTACCTGTGTGTGTTCAGGTCCTGGTGATGCAGGTTACCTGTGTGTGTTCAGGTCCTGGTGATGCAGGTTACCTGTGTGTGTTCAGGTCCTGGTGATGCAGGTTACCTGTGTGTGTTCAGGTCCTGGTGATGCGTTCAGTCCAGTGGCTGCCATGTACGTGCTTCCGATGGTCTTGATCTTCTCCACACCGCTAAACTTGGGCTTGGACAGCAACTGCAACAAAGTTCTCTGAAAGGTTACTAATCAAGTATGTCTTTTGATTATTTACAACAAAAAAACATGAATACACATGGATTAGGTTACCTCATCAAAATCTGCGATGATCTCATTGAGTAATCTGAGGCATTCCAAGCCTTCCTTATTGACATCTGACTCAGTGTAAAACTCCTTGAAGTCCGGGATAGAGGCAAACAGGACGCACACCAGGTCATATGACTGATGATACAAATCCTGAAAATACAAAGGCATCAAAATTGTACAGACACATAATATGAAGATATCCATATCGAACTGCTACATTTCCAGTGGTGTTGCTGTTTACAAAAGGTGGTCGTTGCAAAGTCATTCCGGCACCATCTTCCCTCACCTCGTTCTTCCAGTTGCGCGCCAGGAAGTGTTCCGCGACGTGGGCGGGTAGGACGTTCTCCAGCAGAACCCTGTTGAGGTTCTCCATGGTCTCGATCTCCTCACACTCCCTCTTGAACTTGTTCTTCCACAGGAAGTCCAACCTACAGTAATATTCATTCTGTTACAAGAGGACAAGAGAAGAGACTGAAGACTCATGACAGCAGCTCGGTTAGTGCACACCACAGCAGCAGAGCAAAGGGGTCGCTTATCTACAACTCTCCAACGTTCCTGACCAGACTAGCGAGCAACCGTTGTGACACAACCGTTTCTTCTGTTCCTTTGTTAGAGAAGATGAGCTGGAGCGAGAGGAGAGGAGAGGAGAGGAGGAGAGGAGAGAAGAGAAGAGAAGAGAGGAGAGAGAAGAGATGAGAGGAGAGAAGAGGGGAGAGAGGAGAGGAGAGGGGAGAGGAGAGGGGAGAGATGAGGAGAGGGGAGAGGGAGAGATGAGGAGAGGAGTAGAGGAGAGGGGAGAGAGTAGAGGAGAGGGGAGAGGAGAGGAGAGGAGAGGGAGAGGAGAGGGGAGAGGAGATGGAGGAGAGGGGAGAGGAGAGGAGAGGAGAGGGGAGAGAAAGTCCTTTTCTGATATGTATTCACCTGCTATTCCATGCATGCCAAGCCTCCTACTTTAAAGTTTAATGATATAAACAAGCTCTTAAACCATGTGTCTGGTGCAGTGTCAGATGATAATTGACGCCTTTACACTAGTACACACAGTTCATATTAATGAGAATATATTTATTTTGCAGACCCTGTTATTCAGAGCAACATAAAGGCAGGATTTCAACCGAGGAGCTGTTGATATGATATACAGCCAAACGCTCTAACCACTGAGCGATACTCATACCCCGCTGAGCTATAATCTTCCCAGATCTACAGTAGAGGAGATTCGAAGATGGATTATCTTGTGCAGACACATTTCACTGTTTTATCCTATCCAACTCGATCCAGAAGTATCCCTGATGGATCTCTTCCTGACATTTAGCTACAGTATGTTCTCAGCTTTTAGATGAAACTATTAAATGATCATATTCGGAAAGGTAGCTATTATTAAATATACCTTGAGTTACAAATCTAAGAGATACGGAGGAAACCTTAATGTCAAAACAACAAAGCCTTAACCAAAATTAGAATGTAAAAATAGAGCACAAAAGACTGCAAGTATCTGTAGGCGGTGACATCCAGTCTGTGATGGCTGGGGGGGGGGGGGGGGGGTTGCTAAATACAGCATCTGACATACCTGTCTGGCGAGCACAAGCAGGGTGATGAAGAAGATGAGGAGGGAGAAGGAGCCCATCGTCTTCAGGTTCTTCAGAACTCCCGGCCTCGAAGGATCAGAACCGGAGACAATGTGTTAGAACAAGGGCGTTTAATATAGAAGCTAGTTTAGTCGTTAGAACAATCCTATAAAACTTTAAGTACATCAGTAAGCTCTAGACCATACAACTCCACCACCAGCTAAACACATCACCAGGACCAGAACACACACAGAACCCCACAACCACAAATAAGAACACTTGTTGACCTCGATCATCTATTTAAAATGATGGGGAGATAAATGTCTCCTGAAATGGCTTCATACATGACTGTCCCTGCTGGGAGACACCCATCATACATGACTGTCCCTGCTGGGAGATGGGAGTCTGCAAGTGCTTTGACATACCATGTAATTATAGAACAGCTCAGGTTTCAATCACATCCTCCCTCAACAAATCAGATATATGGAATAAGATGTTCTTTGTGGGAAATGCATTTCCTGGTTATGATTATATATTTGTTTATCTGTTGCGTTTGTGCTCACCTGTCCAGAACGTCTGCCTTGTAGAGGAACTTGCTGTACTCATCTAGGAGGAAGCCGTGTGTCTGAAGGATGATGATGTTGTACACAACGACAGCTGTTAGCATGATGACCATTTTCAGCTCGTAGTTGATCCTCAGGAAAACAGAACAGGATATCAAGCCCAGGATGCAGCTATAGATGAAGTACTGGTGGGGGAAAGAAAAGGTCATCTCATCCATACTGCTTCCATTGTGTGCTCCACCAAACAGACGACTGATCATGCACTTTGTGACAGAGGACACTGGCACTGACTTACTGGAAGGTAGAAATAGTTCTTGTCATTAAACATGATTGGTTGGCCGTTCTTGTAAAACATTGTCTCATTGGTTGAATTGTAAACCGCAGCTGGAGCCATCATGTCATTGTCCAGGAAGAACTGCAATAAAGGTGAAAGGTCAACATCGAATCACAACTCTATGATAAAGCCAGCATCATATCAACCACCCATGCAGCCAATAATCAGTAAGTAATTGACATGGTAGAGACATTTATCTCACACATGTACACAACAGCTCAACGCAATTGGAGCAATGATTGATTTGAACTTCTTTTCCTTCTACTTTTTCTTCTTCTTTGTCACACTGACACGAGAGACTACAAAGACGTACATGTGTTACGGACCTGATCAGAGCATAGGTGGCGCTGCAGACCACACCTCAAACTTGTCACTTTCAAACTCATGTCCTTTAGACCCCACCGGGCCTTAAAGCCCACAGGGAACGGAAACGTCTCAAGAACCAGTCACGTCCGTGTGACAGAGTTCTCTCTACAGTGACAATTTGGGAAAAACTTCCCTAAAGAACTTAAAATAAGCCATTGCTCCTCTATTGTGTCAATTCTGAAATGGTTTGTGAACATCAGGAGGTTCTGCCATTGGTGTTTGTGAGTATATTCCTAGTTGTTTCTGCTTAACGTAGGATTTAGGGTACTGAGGCTTAGAGATGGACTAAAGGCTGCGTCCCAAATCGCATCCTTTTAGCACGCACTGCAGCCGGCTTTTAGCACGCGCTGCAGACGGCTTTTAGCACGCGCTGCAGCCGGCTTTTAGCACGCGCTGCAGCCGGCTTTACAAAGTACATATTGCATGCAGTATGCACACAGTTATGACATCCTACTTGGTCATGTAAGTGTGCCTTAGACTGGGGCAGCAGGGTCAGACTGATGTGCTATTGTACAACTGTCTTCTCAGTTGACTCTTCCACTGGTTGTGGGTCTGAACAGCCAGAGAAGCATGATGGCTCGCATTCTCCAAAATGCTATTGGATATATTAGGACGTCCTGGTATTTTTTGGCCTGCTCTATTACACAAACAGTGTGTTTAGACATAGTGTTTTTCTGGCACACTAAGCAGTGTGGCATAATGGGTTTTGGGACCCAGCCAATGTCTCCATTCAGATCTGGTGTGATCAGTGTGACTAAACAGAAAGCAACTGAATGAGCCCTTCTCCTTTGCAGCCTCACCATGTTGAAGACAGACATCCCCAGGATCAGGCCCGTGGTGGTCATGGTCAGGCTGATACGGACCCATGGCTTGTTAGTGATGATGCTCGACGACCTCAGGAGCCAAAGCCAGGAAATGGAGGCACTTTTACTGCAATGCTAAGGAAGTATACAAGAACAGAATATTCAGCCCCCTCCCCCCCAAAGGAAAGTGTCATTCTTGCCCAGAAATGAGAACATTTGATGTCAAAGCACTTCCTCAGTGACATCAAGAATTGTTGAGGCTTTCAACACAGGCTTATGTTTTGCTACCACAAAGGCTGTTCTTGTCGTTGTTCCATCATCACAACAGGAAAGGGCTGGCATGGGGTTTCGATAGACATGCAGTTGACAGACCTAGCAATAAAGCTGCATACTCATTGTGGCTTGGATGAAATATTCTGTTATTTTGATTCCTGAAAATGGACAGGATTTCCATACAGGAAACTCTGCCTCTCTCTACTGTCGTTCTGAAACAGATGCCTATTTGTCTTTTTGCCGCATTACTACAAATAATGAGCTTGGCGTGTAGTGAGACAGGAGAGAGAGGAGGGTGTCACAATCAGCAATTACTGACAATTACTGAACCATCTCCAAGCCAGTGTACCAAGCTAACATACAGGAATATAAGAATGATCAAGAAACATATTTTAGTTTAGTTTGTCACTAATGTAGTTCATTTTAGGTCCAGCTGTTTTCACAATCTTTATCATTAAACTGTACGTGGATGAGGATGACATGATTGTGTTTGCATTCAGGCTCTTCGGTGATCAGAAAACAGGTCTACGTTGTTTTACACCAAAGTACGCTTTGGAAAAATATTTGAGATGGCTGCAGTTTCCTACTCACCATAAAATGGCCAGTAAAACATACTAGCAGAATCAGGGACAGAAAAACAAAAGCCGTCCCAAAGGACAACCCCAGGACTGCGGTTCTGTAGAGAGGGACATGTCAATTCACACCATCAACCGAAGAAAGGTAAAGATAGATGTGAAGACACACCACGGCAGAAACTTCGCTCTTTAATGAGTTTTGTCGGGAATAAACTTTAAACTGTGGGTTCATATAAGGATGTTAGCGGAATAGCAGAGATAAATCACACTTACTTTGGCAAGACCAGAATTTGAACGATAAAGATGCAGACGAAGATGAAAAAAGCACAGGTGACATAGTACTTAAAAGCAGGTAAAGTAGTCGCTCTGTACTGCAGGAGAGGAAAGACAGTCTAAGAGAGCATCTACAACTAAATGTCGTTTTATTTATTTTAAAGACAAGGAAGTGTCAAATAGGCAATACAACGTTCTGAACCCATCCAGAACACTGAACATATCTGAACATATCAAAAGTGACATCTTACCTCTTTCTCTAACACCTTGTTGTGAAAGAATAATGATATTCTCTGAATGTCCTCTGATTTGAGCCATTGTCTGAAACACACAGGTGTTTAGACACGGTGTTATTAAATACTTCAACACAGCTTCCCCTCCAGTAATGAAACCTCCAACTTGAACTCACTTACTTTTGGGAATTAATTCCATCAAAAGTTCGAATCATCCTCTCATTGAATTCTTCTTCAAATCTCTTCTTTTGAGATTTGGTTCTTAATAGGAGAACAATAATAAGAACATTCTGTAAGTATTGACACATTGTAAACAGTGAAGTACCTGAATGAATTACCCGTAAATCCATTTAAAGTGAGCACCACAAATCCTTAGGACAGTGACACATTTTTGGGTTATTTAAACCAGCTTTGTTGTTGTGACTTTGATGTCTCTGGTTACAAATTGGTCTTGTCAAACACAGCGAGCTTCAAAAATGTATATTAAAATGAAGCACATAAAGACATGAGTACAAAACTTCTTGGGGTAATAGGATGTGTTTTGTGTTTATTCTGGTATGGATTAGCCTGTTTTCAGAGATTGAAAACACTGTCGAAGATTGAAGTCAAAACATGGTAACTTGAACACTGGGGAAGCTCTGACAACAGTAATTTCAATACATGTGCCTGTAAACCGTTCTCATAGTAACCGTAACCCAATCCATGTATCAAAACACCCACATCATAGTAACCGTAACCCAATCCATGTATCAAAACACCCACATCATAGTAACCGTAACCCAATCCATGTATCAAAACACCCACATCATAGTAACCGTAACCCAATCCATGTATCCAAGCACCCACAGATATATACATGGCTCTTACCTCTCAGATCTCCTCTGGAAATGGTACTGGCCCATGGGCACATCCTGTGACAAGAGAATGCACAGAAGAGTTTTAAGCATGTGTAGTTTTATTTTTTAATTGTTTTTAAAACTTTTGGGGAGCATTTTCCTGCTTTATTGGACAGTTTTAAGTGAAGTGTGACAGGAAAGGCAGGGAGAGAGAGAGAGAGAGAGAGAGAGAGAGAGAGAGAGAGAGAGGTGAAGAAATGCAGCAAAGGGCCCAGGCCGGATTCGAACCCATGTCTCGTTTTTTCTTGCACAGCGACTTTGACACATTTTAGTTGTCACAGTCGAACAACTAATTAAGTAATTTACTTTTACGTTTAATATAATTACACATTCAATTAACATTACACAGCATAACTAAACATATCATGTTTAACACAAAATATAAAATAGCACAATGAAGTACGTGGCACGCCACTTACAGCCGTGTTGATCTTGCCGTTGTCGTTGGTCATGCTGTCGCGGTGGTGCAGGTTAGCGAAGGGCTTGGCAGCGCCCCAGGACTCCAGGTAGCGCGTCATCCGCACCGACGCCCTCATCTTGGCCCCGTCGGGGGCGTGGCGCGGCCGGTACTGGTGCAGGGGGCTGCGGCGCTCCACCTGATCACACAGGACGAGGATCCACACCTTCTGTCACTTCCACGTTAAGTTGTTCGTGTCGCAGTTTAATTCTAATAATTGTAATACTAACTTTAATTTGTTATGGTATTTATTATGTTAGAAGACTTGTTGAAAACCTCCAGAACCCTGGCTTGGAGGTGGTTGACTACCTTGGGGTTGATGACCAGGTGGGTGATGACCCTGTGCTCCTTGAGGTAGGGGTCTCTCTCCTGCCCCTCGCCGTCCTCCACCAGGTACGCCTCCTTGAGGTGCTCCAGCGTCACCGAGGTGATGTGGACTCGCCTGCCAGGCAGCAGAACAGTCCTTACTCTGCTACTGAGATAGCATGCATAAGGCTCGCCTGCCAGGCAGCAGAACAGTCCTTACTCTGTTACTCTGCTACTGAGATAGCATGCATAAGGCTCGCCTGCCAGGCAGCAGAACAGTCCTTCCTCTGCTACTGAGATAGCATGCATAAGGCTCGCCTGCCAGGCAGCAGAACAGTCCTTACTCTGTTACTGAGATAGCATGCATAAGGCTCGCCTGCCAGGCAGCAGAACAGTCCTTACTCTGCTACTGAGATAGCATGCATAAGGCTCGCCTGCCAGGCAGCAGAACAGTCCTTACTCTGTTACTGAGATAGCATGCATAAGGCTCGCCTGCCAGGCAGCAGAACAGTCCTTACTCTGTTACTCTGCTACTGAGATAGCATGCATAAGGCTCGCCTGCCAGGCAGCAGAACAGTCCTTACTCTGTTACTGAGATAGCATGCATAAGGCTCGCCTGCCAGGCAGCAGAACAGTCCTTACTCTGTTACTGAGATAGCATGCATAAGGCTTGCCTGCCAGGCAGCAGAACAGTCCTTACTCTGTTACTCTGCTACTGAGATAGCATGCATAAGGCTCGCCTGCCAGGCAGCAGAACAGTCCTTACTCTGTTACTCTGCTACTGAGATAGCATGCATAAGGCTCGCCTGCCAGGCAGCAGAACAGTCCTTACTCTGCTACTGAGATAGCATGCATAAGGAAGGCTCCTTCCTGCCAGCCCGGTGTACAAGATTAGATTTGATCAACTTTGTTATCGGTTTCTGGAAATTTGTCTTTGGCTTCACCAGGTTCCATGGAGTTTAGATTAAAAAAGCAAAATATCAAAACGCACAACACAGGACACACACTCACAACACAGGACACACTCTCACAACAAACACATTATGAACACAATAACACAATATGAGCTTCAAATAAACTAGTTATTAAATTGGGAGAGAGAAACATAGAAGAAAAATATTGAGACTTCTATCTCCTTTGAATTGTGTTTATTCTACCCAAAACTTTTAGTTAATTAAAATGTAAAACGGTGAACAAATCTTGTTGTTGTTGAACGTACCATGCTCTCCCCATCTGGTCACTACTTTGTCCTTATTTTGTGCAACAAAGTCAGGTTTTGTAGGAGACCAAGTATCTCAAGATACATTCCTACTAAGGGGCTATGCAGTGTTACTATAGAGATGAAGTATAAACAATCAACATTTAATTCACTTCCATATAGCTTTGCTTACCCTGGAACTCCGCCAGCCTCCATATGATTGGCCAAGGTGACGTCATGTGACCAGACATCGTATTGCCATTTCTGGAGGCCGATGACGCCACACAGGACGTTCCCAGAATGCACTCCGACACGCATGTTGATGTCCACTCCTGTAGCATCTCGCACTTTTCTATGATAAACCAAACATGTTACACATGTTCAGTGATAAACCAAACATGTTACACATGCTCAGTGATAAACCAAACATGTTACACATGTTCAGTGATAAACCAAACATGTTACACATGTTCAGTGATAAACCAAACATGTTACACATGTTCAGTGATAAACCAAACATGTTACACATGCTCAGTGTGCAATAATCTTAATACTGATTCCCATTTTTTCGGATTTCCATTCCACAAGCCATGAATCATGTACAATAATAATGACGATACAATCTGACAATCTATGTCTAGGTTCGATTAGTTACCAAAAAAAACAAAAACAAGATGATTCCTAGATGCAGTGACTTTGGAACAATAATTTGCCTGTTTCTTCTCTTGTTGTTAGTGCTCATTTAGAGTCAGGTCAGTTACCTGAAACATCAGCTTCTTTTCATCTTGTCAATGTACACATACAGTAATAATGCCATCACATCAGGCTTATAGTACCATCACATGAGGCTTATTACTGGCCCCAGAGAGCAGAAAACACAGAGATAATGGTGTGTACTTACTTTATAGCTTCACACATGTCAAGGCCCATTTTCACACAGTTCTTGGCATGGTTTGGAAGCGACTCTGGCAGGCCAGACACACAGTAATAGCAGTCTCCCAGAATTTTTATCCTCATGCATTCGTTTTCCTTTGGAAATACAGAGTTATAAAACTTGAAAACTGTCAGATTCAATCATTTATTCTGTCAAAATGTCAAATAACGTAGTAAACATTGATTTAAAGTGATACTGGATGTGCACAATGCTAAATCATGATGATCCATGACTGTGTCTGCCTGCTCATGCATGTGGATGTGCTGGCAACGTTTTACTGAGACTTTGTGAGGAGGTGTTTACCTTGGCAATTTGATCAAATTTGCCGAAAAGTTCATTAAGCATGTGGACCAGCTCTCCGGGAGAACAGTCGCTAGCCAAACGAGTGAAGCCAACTATATCAGCATACAATATACTAGGACATAGAAACACAGAGAAAGATGACTACAAATGATAGTAGAGAAAAATGGCTTTGTCCACTTTTACAGGATTACAGAAACACTACAGTTACATTTCCGTTCGGCACAGACCTGACGTTGATGTGCCGTTGGACATACAAGTTGTGAAAGTTGTTAGCATTCTCCACTTGACCAAAGTTTGGGCCTTGCAACCTCTGTATGATCTCAGCCTTCATCACTCGAGCGATGTGAGCCGGTAACAAGGACAACAGGAGGCGTTCCTACAACAGGACAGAACAGGACCACAAAAATCAGACCTTTTATAGTTGAAATAAAGCCGATGGTCGAATAGCAATGGTCAGTTATTAACTGACTGTCCATCCTTGGGCCACAAGGGCTTTTCTCAGGGGTCCAGACAATGTGATTTACTGAGATCAAATACTGCTCCCTCTACACTGCAGCAAGACCAGCCTGGCTGTTAGTTCCCTCTGCACTGCAGCAAGACTGCTTGGACAGCTTGGACAGAGCAACCCAGATGATAATACAAATGAAACAGCTGTACTTGTTTTGTGTTACTTTTGTAAAGAGCCGTCATTTTCAAATCACCATATTATTATTGGGTGTGTTTGCCTTTGGCAGGGCACAATCTATATTCTCTCATATATCTTATTATTCATTATTATTTTCCCACCCTTAAAATAAGATCAATTTTTGCACTTCATAGATAAAGCCGGTGTCAAAATGTTCGTCTTGGTCCCCATTGCATTGCTTGTATCTCCGCGAACATTCCTTTTGACGGTTTAGCCATAATTAAAGTTTTTGGTGGTGAAAAGTGAAGCTAAGAGTAGCTAACTAGCTAGCCACAGTCAGAAACGTCAGGACGTCACACGTCACAAACCCCCGCGCGATTACATAGCGAACATCAGTTTAGTCACTGTTAAAGATCCTGTAAAGCAAGTTCCATGATTTGCTTCTCAGTACATTATATACGTGTGAAATGAGTTCCTGAAAGCATGTGCAAAGCGCTAAAACTTTGTCGCACTGAAATGTGGAGTTAGACACAGTTTCTCTTCCGTTTTCAGATCAGGTTTTAATGGGCGGAGCCAAAAAATTACATATCTACATGGGTCAAAATGACCCATCTATGTCAGATCACTGAATGGCTCCTCCTGCTGTACTGTTATTGTAGCCTACATCAGCTAGCTTCAGGATGTCTCCCTCCACCCGCAACTGCATCTTCCCTGAATGCAACAACTTCAGCTGCGCTGACGCTATTTAATTTCCCTATTGATGAGGAAAGGAAAAATAGGTGGATTGATGGGGCGGAGCTTCAGCTACTTCAGGCGACACGCCCCCCCAGTCTCAAGCCTAGAAGAGTACTGATTTTCTCCGGATTTCAAAGCCTAATTTAACATTGTCAGTGGGTTTTTTTTTCGAATTTGGGTGGGTAGTTAATAACACATTCTTCTGTGGTGTGGTGAACTTTAAACTCGTTTTCAAATCCACTTTACAGGATCTTTAACTTCTGGGAGATAACTAGCAGAAGTCTAGTTTACTCTATACCACACCAAGAACATTCAGGAGGATTGTGTTTTACACACATAAAGATGCTTCATCTAGCCAGCGTCTCGGAGTTCTTGCCTGGAGTGTAAAAGTTGTATTTTGAGTTATATCGTGACCTCCGTTAGACGGTATTGCAGTTAGCGTCAGTCAGACATTATCTGGTTGCAATGCGTTGCTTTGCAATGTAATATTTCACTCGATAATACTACACCACAAACGTCCAGGATCGTAGATAAGAGCTGCATCTAGCCATAGTCTTTCTTGCATGGGGGGTTTAAATTGTATTTTGATAGATAATGTGAGCTCAGTTACTTTATTGCCATTCGCCTCAGTCAGGCTCTTTCACTGGCAGTCCGATATTTACTGTCAATGCTAATAGTATTCGTTGGCTGGATGAGTAAATTCAACCATTTGAAGCTAATAGTTTTGGCAGACACGGGAATCGATCTGCTGATTCTTGTGATCTACAGAGGCATCCATCAGATGTAGACAAGTACACCCATGAAAATTCTCCAAATGTTTGGATGTTTGATATTAGTTTAAACAATGGGTTTGGAGGTGATATATTAAAATAAGTAAGACAAAAAAACTGGCACCGTTTCTAGTTACCAATATTACTGTTGCCTTCATGTTGAGCTGTAGGCTATACATGAAGGCATGATTATAATCATAAGCATGCAATATTGTCATCCGTACAATATGCAATTACATACCGTTTCTCATACTAGACTGAAACGTGTGCTAATAAACCACGGAACCGTTAAAGTTCAGTGGTTAGAGCAAATTTGCCCTGCAAATGCCCTGTTGCTTTTGATAAAGCCATTCTAAATTCATACATAATCAACACAGTATTAATACATAAGCCTGCTTTGAGCTTTGAAAAGAGAACATCACTGTAGACAAATGCAGTAGTTCTTTCCATGCTGTTTATCACTTAAATGTAATTGAATAGTGGCCAGAAAAGAACTTTGAGTGGTCTGTGGTTCTCTAAATCCTAAATCTGTTTGATTTAATAGGGAGCTGATTCACCCTCCGATGATGAGTAGAAGTACTGTCTCGTTGTTGCCAGATTATTGGCCAGCTAAATGCTGAGTAGGTTAATTGCTAGCTAGAGTAGGTCAACATCACTTCCTGTAATGTCATGTGATGATGGTGGGGTGTTTTGGACAGCTCGTAAGTCTAGTAGAACACTTCTGAGACAAATATGAACGGCATTTTCATTCTCATCTAAATTCTCTTTGTCATTTGAGAGAAATAAACTGTCAATTTTGATACTTTGCGAATTATAAGCCCCAATATACTAACGGTGGTCCTGCTGACAAAATGATCGAAAATATAAAATATGATTTATACGAGGGGCCCATTTAGGTCATGCAATAGTATAAACCATGGCCTTACCTGTTGTCGTTTTTCAAACTCTAGTTTGATAGGGGACCTGATGCAGTTGCATGTGTCGTGGTAGGTCTGTTTCAGGGCCAGTTCCATCAGATGTTTATGATAAGCTCCTGCTATGTTCCCACAGATGAAAATTATGATATTGGCCAAAATCTAAGAGATAAACAAACGGAAGGCACGTTAAGCTCAAAAGGCCCCTGGTACCCCCTTCCTGGTACCCCCTTCCTGGTGCCCCCTTCCTGGTGACCCCTTCCTGGTGCCCCCTTCCTGGTGCCCCCTTCCTGGTGCCCCCTTCCTGGTGACCCCACTCTAGCAAAAGTGCCCTCTTGGATGCCCCTATGGTAGTTGAAACATGATAAAGGGTCTTGTACCGTGACCCAGTTTGCTAGTCCCTTCTAGGGTGCCCTATCAGTGGAGAAAACATGCTTCTTATTTTGACTCAAACATAATAACATCAGTCCAATGTATTATATTACAAGAACCGTTTCTTGTGTGCAAATTATTGCAAAAATAGCTCGCTCGCATTTACTATTGATGTCCCTGATGATATCAATGATGATAGCAAACTTACGTCCCTGAACTGTACATATACTGGGATAAGCAAGGGAAGTTTGTATAGTATATTGTGTTGCACACTTCTTGTACGCAGCAAGCTTGAAAAAGATAAATAAAACAAAAAAGTGATGAGCATCTCTAATGAGGGGCCTGTGCCACAGTAGAGCTGGATGTCTAGCCACGCCCCTGTGCCCCACCATATGCAGCTGGTGCCCTTGTTAAACATGTTAGCCCCTGCCCCTCAGATAGAGAGAGAGACAGACAGACAGCGAGAAAGACAGAGAGACAGACAGAGACAGAGAGACAGAGAGAGACAGACAGAGACAGAGAGACAGAGAGAGACAGACAGAGAGACACAGACAGATAGGCAGGTGTCACCTGATGCCACCATCAATTATAATAACATTTAAATAATGCCAATAATATTCATATTATTGAAAGAAATGTACTATAATGTTAAAAATATATATATTTTAGCATGGAGGGATTGAGGTGGCAAGTCTCTGTGCACCCTGTCCCCCACCCCCACCCCCCTGCCACCCCCACCCCCCTGCCACCCCTAGGATCAGCCTGTGTCTGACTGACTGAGTCAAAGGCTCTTAGTGATAGGTGTGAAGCACACTTCAGACGAAAGCTTCTTTGACACTTAAACAACGGCAGGGACAGAAATAGCAGGGCATGACACACTCACACCTTCTGTGTCCGGACTGTTTCTATGAATTTTGAACACCAGCTGTTCTGCCGTAAAATACGAACAGTTCTAGGACAAACACTTGATGTTTAAGTGAAATGGAATCACGTAAATATTGATAGATATTGATAGACAAAAACATTGAGCAGTGAAGTATCTATAGATATGCAGTGGATAGAAAATTGTCAATATTTAGTAGCTCAGCGGAAGAGCATTTGACTTGTGATAGAAATATTACTGCTAGATAATTAGGCCAAGAAATGTGCTACAATAGATTGCAGATCAAGAGGTCGCAGGTTCAAACCCCCCTGTCGATAAAAGTATCTGGTAAATAAATACATCAGAATTATTAGGTCTCAAGGAGAATCCAACATTTGTAACACGGTTTGCGTAATTCTCTATCAACTGAGTCATACACGGACACATTCGACTGGTTCCCACGGGAACGAACCGAGTAGACGGCACTGACCAGTGAGAAAACAACCCCTGGACCAATCAGAAAGCTGCCGAGCAGGAAATCGCTGGACCATGTTATGCGTGTTGCGTACCTGCCAGACCAGAGAGTCCCTGTCCTCGGTGGAGGCTGACAGACAGGCTCCCAGCACCAGCGTGTGTGAGGAGGAGGTGAGGGTGCTGGCGATGACCGCGCCCCGCATGGAGAAGGGCAGCATGGTGTACACCACGAACACGATGAACAGGAAGAAGGATACCTGCGGAGAGAGGACGCCTTACCATGCAGGTTCACTGCACCATGCAGGTTCACTGCACCATGCAGGTCCACTGCACCATGCAGGTTCACTGCACCATGCAGGTCCACTGCACCATGCAGGTTCACTGCACCATGCAGGTTCACTGCACCATGCAGGTTCACTGCACCATGCAGGTCCACTGCACCATGCAGGTTCACTGCACCATGCAGGTTCACTGCACCATGCAGGTTCACTGCACCATGCAGGTTCACTGCACCATGCAGGTTCACTGGCGTCAGCTACGCAACGTGGTACTTGAGAAGTCCACACTCATCAACCCTCACCCAACTATAGATAGATACAGATTCACAACAGGAAACTCCAACCCAACACTGGACACAAGTAACCTTAATCCTACGTACATTAGATACACAATACCTTTCTTTATGTATGTGTATGTGTGCTATGTCATGTGGAGTTGTGTGTGCTATGTCATGTGGAGTTGTGTGTGCTATGTCATGTGGAGTTGTGTGCTATGTCATGTGGAGTTGTGTGTGCTATGTCATGTGGAGTTGTGTGCTATGTCATGTGGAGTTGTGTGTGCTATGTCATGTGGAGTTGTGTGCTATGTCATGTGGAGTTGTGTGTGCTGTCATGTGGAGTTGTGTGTGGAGTTGGTCTCCTGTGCTCGTTCTGTTTTGTTTCTATTGCACAACACTTGGGTTGATGTTTGTCGTTTTAAATGTGCTGTATAAATAAATATGATTGAAATATGACTGTTACCTTTGTGTGTACCTACAAAACTAGATAACTCTGCCAATGCTAATTTGATCAAGCTAAAGGGTGTATGTATATACCAGAGAATAGTTATAGCTCAATGATATTAGTACGCTCCAACAAGGTAGGTAATCTGCATGTACACACAAAGATATGACGAATGAAGTAAAATGAAGAATGAATTCAAGGTTTGCTACAGCTAAAATATTTTTTTTACCATTTTGAAATAATATCACAATGAGAAAATGTTTGCTCCTCTTCCAGTCTCAGTTAAGCTCCTGGGTAATCTGTCATTAAAGCACAAAAGAAAGTCAAATTAAAAAAGAAAAACTAATTATACCTGGACACCAAGGCAACAGGGGCAGTGTTGCTAGGAAGGTTCTTTGTGTGTGCACAGACATTGTCAAAGTCATTGTTAAGGAATAGGAATGCATGCCTTTTGTTGGATGTCTACATTAGAAGACAATAGAGTCATTACTGGTCACCAAGGCCTCTAACAGCACTAAGAGCTACCGGTGTGTTTACATGAGAGCTGTGTTCAGGCTGAGTGATACTCAGGCATTATCTAGAGTCCCTGGAGCTGAGATGTGGATATGTTGCTCTGTGCCTGGTAGAAGTCTTCCTTAACTCTGGCCACCGATATAACGTTCGAACGATGCTTTTCTGATCCATGGTTTCCCGCGGTACTTTCTACATGCACGTCTTGTATGTTCCTGTTACATCAAAGTGTCCGCTAAATGACGGCGTCATTCAGTGTTTGCTTGCCAAACAGCGGGCTCTTAAAATGATGCATGCCAAATGAAGCCTTATTACTGAATCTTATGTTAAAGGAAATATAAAAGCTAAAAGGTACATGGTTCCTATTCATGCCATGGAAGGATTGTAATTACTGCCAAATATCATTTAACATTCAAGATTATATTTTCTGGTTCCCGGCCTCCATAACTGAAATCCAACGCTGGTAACTGAATTACTGTGACTACACGGAAAGAATACAGAGTGAATTATCTTTTATTTTTAGCACTAATGCAGTAACACAAGAGTGCAGCCATATCCAGTAAATAATAGAACCTTCGAACCCATTTAGCTGGTCGCGCTTTGTGTCCATTTCTGAAGGCCTTTCTGCTGGACGGTTTCTCGTTTCTAATGACCAGGGAGACACAACAGAGATACTCTCCAATCTTCTCAGTGTTTGAGCCACTATGGTTGATGAGGTAGGAAGGATAAGTTAGTGTCTGGTTAGTATGTTAGGGTCTTGGTCTATTGAGTTGATTCCTACCTTCGCCTAAGTCTCTTGATGAATAGGATTTTCCATTAAAACGTGAACAAAAGAGTAAGGAACACACATTAAGCCGAGGTTTGTGTTCATGTACATTTGTGAACGTGTGGTAAAGAGGAATTGGAGCCTTGTGTTACTTATTCCTGGTGACATCACCTTCAGACAGAGGGATCAGCAACATGATAGGACGATATCACCGTGTTTCACTCTCACTCTCTCTCCTCTCTCTCTCTCTCCCTCCCTCCCTCCCTTCTCTCTCTCTCCCCCTCCCTCTCTCCCCCCTTCCTCTCTCCTTTTTCTCTGTGATTTCTGCCAGTTAGACCACAGCAGGTGATAGCTGGCTGAGATTCAGACCCCTCCTGTATTCCATCCCATAATAGGGTTCTGATGACCTCATACTAAAGAGGCATTTGCCATTTTTCTCTGATGATGAACGTGTCATCGTTTTCACAGGGTCGCTATTAAAACAGCAGACCACGTGCTGCTGCCATAACTGCTCCGCATTCAACAGGGTACAGGCTGTCTAGTGGTGGTGGGGGAAAAGGTTGACATGACATTTTTGCATCTGTGTGTCAAACAAACTGTCTCCAAAAGTATCAATGTATCACCCTATTATTTTAGGATGTTTGCTGAGAACTGACACATAATGAGAACTGACACATTAAGCTACCAACAAGTGCCTGTCCGTGCCTGTTGGGTTTTCTAACTGTTTTGTCTATGACCACGTGACAAGAGCTGTAGCTACATATGAAATACCAGAGGTTCGGAGAGGAAAAAAAACACGGTTTATTTCCATATTGCCCTGATCTAAACATTTCCAAGTAAAAAATAATCCCAGCGGTTTGATGCTACACCTGTGCTGGGACCTAAACTGAAACTCAGATGTTGGCTTTGGGCTTCCTTGCGCCCGTTTGTCTGGTTGTGTGACTGAAGACGGTCCGAGATAGGCTCAGCATGGGGCGGCCTGGCTGCCTCAGATAAGCTGAGCCAGACACAGCCGCTATGTGGGAAGCGGATAAGCATCCGATTGATTTCAAATGGAAATGGAAAGAGTACTCAATATGTAGACGCGCGAGAGAGGATGCCGTGATGAGGTGTACCAGCGTGGCCGTGCGAGCCTGGCCCGCGGAGCGATTTGTGTGATTACGTTTTTAGAGCTCATTCCACGTTTTGTTTCGTGATTTTCGTTTTGATTAAAAAATATATATAATGTGAGGAATATTTGAAATGTGAATTGCTTAAAACAGCCTTTGCATTTCTTCTGTGAAAGTTTGAAATCAATACTTTTTGATGATCATATCTGCCGATGTGCTGCAGAGCAACATAAGAGGGAACATGTTCCCTCTTATGTTGCTCTGCAGCACGTGGCACGTGGCAACATTCTTTTAATGTTTGTTGTTGTTTGTTTGTTTGTCAGTTTTTAGCTAGATCTATTATCAAATCAAAGAAACACCATCCTGTGAACACAGTGCTTTGACAACATGTAATTCGGAACGTCAAAGGGTTAGGGTTAATAATGTATTAATATACATCGCTATACATCGATCGCTCTGGATAAGAGCGTCTGCTAAATGACTCAAATATAATTTACCTGGAGAAGTGCGAATGGTTGAGGCAAGTTTATGTTGAACACTCAACCCTAATCCCAACCAAGAACATGACATACTGGCCTTCAGACCTGCTCTTTTCTCGTCCTCCATAGTCACAACGTTCATCTTAACAACCTTCCCTTCATATTCACACATGATGATGCAATGTTTACAATTGCCTCCAGGAAGAGGTGGACTAGCGCTTTAGAGTCTGATGAATAAACTATGGATGACTCCAATTACAGGCTTCTCTTGCTGTTCTAAAAGGTATACCTTTTACTTTTGAGGATCTGTTACAATTTATTGATCGTTGGACTGGATAAGAAATGTCGGTTTGAATTGCTACGTAAACCTTGTATTCAATATCTATATTCTAAATCTTCATAGTTCTAGAGGTAAATCCTCATCAAATTATTTGCTGACCACAGATTGACATATGCTTATGGGCAGCATTTTACCTGTTGATGCAGGGACTCTTCACACAAAAGAATATGCCACAAAAGCAGTGTAGTATATGCTACTAAGGCAGTCAGGAGTATCTTTCAGTGCACAAAAGATTACAAAGACAGCACCCAGGCTTCTCTCATATAAAGACCCTCTCTGTACTACCCCTGGGCACATACAAAGCATGCAATATCAGGCATGGAGCCATAGAAAAGAGATACAAAACGGAGTTAGGCCTGAAAGGGTTAACTACAGTTAGGGAGGAAGGTGGCACACCAAGACTCCTCCTTCTCCAATAAACCTAATGCGCATCAGTCCAGTAAAGCACGGAAGAATGCGACCAAACTCCCCTTGGTCAATTAAGAGTTCTGTATAAAGTATCTTCCGTTCCTCTGGTCCCTGTGCTAGCATGTTATCGTCACCCTCCCACCCTTCCCTTTCTGCTCTGCTTCTCCCTGTCATCTATCCAGGCTTCCCAGGGGATCTGCTCGAGCTGCTGCTCGGCTGTGACCCATTAGGACTCTCCGCCACACCCCGAGTCCATGCCCGGACCCCAGGCTTGGCTCTGCTACCAGCCCTGCTTCAATAAAAGCTATCTATTCAATCTATGGTGTGATTACCGATCTCGTGAACTGTCAACAAAAGGTAATATTATCTAGAGTTACAAGGTCAACATAAACGATCGCCAAGGTCAAACACCTGTCCAGGGGCAGGAACTCGTGGCGGTTGCCTTACCTGGTCCCAGGGCCTGAGGATACCCCCGAAGAACATGAAGAGGTAACCCATGGCAACCAGGCATGCCCAGATGGCCAGGGAGAAGATGTGCAGGAGCTTCTTGAAGACGGACTCGATGCAGACCAGCACAAACACGCTGAGGAAGAGGGCCAGAGCGGTGGGGACGGTGATGATGAAGGTTACGTGCTCCTCCATGTCCTGCAGGAACCAACACAAGCATCCTGACCTGGAAGTGATGTCATATCCTATTGACCATGCTAACCCTAAACATAACCCAACCTGGAAGTGATGTCATGTCCAATTGACCATGTTAACCCTAAACATAACCCAACCTGGAGGTGATGTCATGTCCTATTGACCATGTTAACCCTAAACATAACCCAACCTGGAAGTGATGTCATGTCCTATTGACCATGTTAACCCTAAACATAACCCAACCTGGAAGTGATGTCATGTCCTATTGACCATGTTAACCCTAAACATAACCCAACCTGGAAGTGATGTCATGTCCTATTGACCATGTTAACCCTAAACATGACCCAACCTGGAAGTGATGTCATGTCCTATTGACCATGTTAACCCTAAACATGACCCAACCTGGAAGTGATGTCATGTCCTATTGACCATGTTAACCCTAAACATGACCCAACCTGGAAGTGATGTCATGTCCTATTGACCATGTTAACCCTAAACATAACCCAACCTGGAAGTGATGTCATGTCCTATTGACCATGTTAACCCTAAACATGACCCAACCTGGAAGTGATGTCATGTCCTATTGACCATGTTAACCCTAAACATAACCCAACCTGGAAGTGATGTCATGTCCTATTGACCATGTTAACCCTAAACATAACCCAACCTGGAAGTGATGTCATGTCCTATTGACCATGTTAACCCTAAACATGACCCAACCTGGAAGTGATGTCATGTCCTATTGACCATGTTAACCCTAAACATGACCCAACCTGGAAGTGATGTCATGTCCTATTGACCATGTTAACCCTAAACATGACCCAACCTGGAAGTGATGTCATGTCCTATTGACCATGTTAACCCTAAACATAACCCAACCTGGAAGTGATGTCATGTCCTATTGACCATGTTAACCCTAAACATGACCCAACCTGGAAGTGATGTCATGTCCTATTGACCATGTTAACCCTAAACATAACCCAACCTGGAAGTGATGTCATGTCCTATTGACCATGTTAACCCTTTCAAGCGAGTTAGTAGAAAATCGTTCAAAACTTGTTTCCTCTCTTTATAGTGTAGAGACATGGTCGCCTGACCATGTAGAGACAGAAATGACATGCCGTCGTGTAAATAAGATAAATAACATAAGGCCATTTAGTTTGTTAAATAAAAGAGCAAGCTAGACCTGTTTTATAGGAAAGGTAACCTTAAATGACTTATTTTGGGATCGGGCGCTATATAAAATATATATTTTTAAAGATGTTCTTTTGTTGTTTATTTATTTATTAACTTGACCTTCCAGGGGGGCGCGGGGGGTGCCGTTGGGGGGGGCAGGGCGCCCCCCTAATATAATGGTAGGGGAAACACTGGGATGGGTACAGCTCAGTGGTAGAACATGGGGATGGGTATAGCTCAGTGGTAGAACATGGGGATGGGTATAGCTCAGTGATAGAACATGGGGATGGGTATAGCTCAGTGATAGAGCATGGGGATGGGTATAGCTCAGTGGTAGAGCATGGGGATGGGTATAGCTCAGTGGTAGAACATGGGGATGGGTATAGCTCAGTGGTAGAACATGGGGATGGGTATAGCTCAGTGGTAGAACATGGGGATGGGTATAGCTCAGTGATAGAACATGGGGATGGGTATAGCTCAGTGGTAGAACATGGGGATGGGTATAGCTCAGTGGTAGAGCATGGGGATGGGTATAGCTCAGTGGTAGAGCATTTGGCTGCAGATCGCAGGTTCAAATCAAACATGTCGTTTTAGATAAATGCAACTGCTAAACGAACACATTATTAATAGGGTGAGAGAGTATTAATAGAGAGATGGAGGGAGGAAGGAGAGACAAGGACAGGGAGAGGGGGAGAGAGACAAAGAGAAACAGAGAGAGAGGGGGAGAGATGGGGAGAGAGAGGATTATAGTAGGTCAGCATGGAGGGTGAAGAGAGAGAGAGAGAAGATAGAGAGACATATATATAGGTCAGCGTGAAACAGTACAAATGCAGAACCTGAATGACAGGCGTGGAGTTGTTAAAGGAGACACTGACAGAGACAGAGAGAGAGAGACAGAGAGAGTCTTCCCTCCTTGTCAGCCTTCACCATTACTGACAGAGAGACAGTGGCAGGAAGAGAGAGGGGGAGAGAGAGAGACAGGGAGAGAGAGGGGAAGAGAGAGACAAAGGCAGGGAGAGAGAGAAAGAC
Organism: Thaleichthys pacificus; assembly: GCA_023658055.1. Classification (NCBI taxonomy): domain Eukaryota; kingdom Metazoa; phylum Chordata; class Actinopteri; order Osmeriformes; family Osmeridae; genus Thaleichthys; species Thaleichthys pacificus. Next base: position 2,028,100 of record CM042871.1, on the reverse strand, counting down.
AGAGGCAGGGAGAGAGAGAGAGAGAGAGATGGAGAGAGAGAGAGAGAGAGAAAGAGGGAGAGAGAGAGAGAGAGAGAAGGAGAGAAGGAGAGAGAGACAGAGAGAGAGAGAGAGAGAGAGAGAGAGAGAGAGAGAGAGAGAGAGAGAGAGAGAGAGAGAGAAGAGAGAGAAGGAGAGAGAGAGAGTACTCCCATGGCTGGGCTTGATCGATGTGATAGGGTGATAGGGGAGTGCAGAGCCCGTCATGTTGAGCACGTTGAGTCGACTGGATCGAGGTCAACCATTCATAGGGCGAGAGAGGCTGGCTGAAGCACATGAAGCCCTCTCTCCACAGGGAGACATAATGACCCCAGGAACAGCCAGAGTTGGGTTCTCATGTTGTAGTGCAATAGGTGCCTGAGTGAGCAATCATTCATTAGCATTGTCTCAGCAATACACTATCTTTATATTGTCCTTACATGATCCTAGTATATAAAACACACTGATGTGAATTTTTCCAGAATAAAACTGCTCTCCTTCTTCCCTCTGCTCTTGATACAAATGTACAAAACTTTATAAATACCAAAATCGTTCAAATCTGCCACAATCGCATCGACAGGTTCACCTGAGAAAAACATGAATGAAGCAGCGAAATCCCTTTCATAATGAGATCATCACATATTCCTACAGTACTTTGTTGCTGGTTGGAAAGGGGATCATCTCACACTGTGCAGCGCCGTCAGACGCCGACACACAAAGCAGGTTTCAGGGAATGTCCCCGTATTTACTGTAAGGCGCTCTGGATAAAACCGTCTGCTAAATGAATGAAATGTAATGTTTTGTGCTAATCCAGCCAGCAAGACTCAATCCCCCACGCTTACAAACAACAACAAACCCCTCCTCTCTCCCTCCCCCCCCCCTCCGCCAGCGCTCCAGCCGAGCTGGCCCACCCCCCGGCAGGCACGATGCTTACCAAACCCGCAGCGAAGAACACCACCAGCAGCGCGAGACAGGCTCCCATCACGATGAGCAGCAGGAACACCATGAGCGGATGCTGCTGGCTCATGCAGTAGTAGGACTCGTACAGCCAGCCCGGCGCTCTGCTCCCGCCTGCCCCCGCCGCGCTGCAGCCTGCTCCTCCAGCCTCCTCCGCGCTCCTGCCGGGCAGACAGCGGCGCCTCCGCACCGCCTCCTGGCACATGGAGCCAGGGGCGGAGAGCGAGGAGCTGGAGGCTGCGGCCAGCCTGGAGCTGGGGAGGGCGGCCAGCCTGGAGCTGGGGAGGGCGGCCGGCGCGGAGCTCCTGGACCCTGGCGTCGCCGTGGCTCTTCTTCTGGGCTGGGCTCCTAGACGCGAGGAGCTGCCGGCGTCCGCGGTGCGTGGAGGCTGGAGAGATGGAGAGACAGGCTGCTGCTGCGCTGCTCCTCTGGAAACATGTTGGGACTGAAACTGAGAGGAGAGCAGTGGGCAAGAGAGGGAGGGAAGTGTACGGGCAAGGAGAGAGACGGGGAGAGAGAGAGAGAGACGGGGAGAGAGAGAGAGAGAGAGAGGGAGGGAAGTGTACAGGCAAGGAGAGAGATGGGGAGAGAGAGAGAGAGAGACGGGGGAGAGAGAGAGAGAGAGAGAGGGAGGGAAGTGTACAGGCAAGGAGAGAGATGGGGAGAGAGAGAGAGAGAGACGGGGAGAGAGAGAGGGGGAGGGAAGTGTACAGGCAAGGAGAGAGATGGGGAGAGAGAGAGAGACGGGGAGAGAGAGAGAGAGAGAGAGATGGGGAGAGAGAGAGAGACGGGGAGAGAGAGAGAGAGAGAGAGAGAGAGAGACGGGGAGAGAGAGAGAGAGAGAGGGGGAGGAGTGTGTGAGAGAGAGAGAGGGGGAAGAGAAGGGGAGTGTGAAAGAGTAAGAAAGGAAGGGAAGAGAGAGAAAGGTGAGGCGAGGAGTGTGAGAGAGTGTGAGAGAGTGTGAGAGAGTGTGAGAGAGTGTGAGAGAGTGTGAGAGAGTGTGAGAGAGGGAGGGAAGGAGGGAAGGAGAGGAGAGCAACTGTGAAAGACAGCGAGGGAGAGGACAGGAGAGGAGAGGACAGGAGAGGAGAGGACAGGAGAGGACAGGAGAGGACAGGAGAGGAGAGGACAGGAGAGGAGAGGACAGGAGAGGACAGGAGAGGACAGGAGAGGAGAGGACAGGAGAGGAGAGCAGCTACAACAGCAGGCTGCAGAGATGGGATTAACATCCCCAGAGTCTCACGCTTTTCAGCTTGGATTACTTGAGCTGTGATTAAGTAAAGACTCACTTCTTTTATTTCCACCCAACTGAAAGAAATCTTCCAAAAATTAAATGGCTTTTGAAACAGCTTCCAGGACTGGATTCAATTATGGGCCAGCAGCAGCAGAATATGCATTGGCTCAAGTGATAAAGACTTGAAAATAGGGGTAAAAGATAATCTGTACAATACTAAGGACACAATTTAGACAGCATGTTTCTGTATCTGTGGTAGATGTAGATGTGTGTAGATACGTGCGTCTCCCTGTAGATCTCATTAGGCTTCTGGGACGGTCTCTTTCAAGACAGTAAAACTGTACAGTCAGTAAAATGTAAATAGGTATTTATTTACATAACACTGCAGCAAAAAGTGCAAAATACGTTTGCCCCATTCTTGTCACGAGAGGAGGCAGTGATTTGGGATCAACATGGGCAGTGTTACCGTCCATGTGGAGGAGATGCTCTGAGCACTATATTCCTGCCCTTCAGCCTGCGGCCATCCCGCTCTAGATCGGCTCTCCTCGACCAGAGTGTGTGTGTGTGTTGTTTTAGAGAGTGAGTGAGTGAGAGAGAGAGAGAGAGAGAGAGAGAGAGAGAGAGAGAGAGAGAGAGAGAGAGAGAGAGAGAGAGAGAGAGAGAGAGAGCGTGTGTGTGTGTGTGTGTGTGTGTACATATGTTTGTACACGCCTCTCGGCTCCTGCGCCAAGCAGTTTGATATGTGGACTTGTGGGTCTAATCGACCCAAGCTTGAGAGGACATTATTGACTTCTGGAACAAGGAAACACACTGTTACAGCCTGGCACTTCTTACCTGACCTTCTCCAGTCATTACTATAATGCAGCATTTGTACATCACTTTGGATGAAAGCTTCTGTTATTACATATAATAACTAGCATGACCAAGAGAAATACTATATCACGTCTGACCAACAAATGAAAATGTCAAAGAGAACAATGCTGGAGTTGTCTCATCTGTAAACATGGTCTACTTCAGGAACCTGTAAACGTGGTCTACTTGAGGAACCTGTAAACATGGTCTACTTTAGGAACCTGTAAACGTGGTCTACTTGAGGAACCTGTAAACATGGTCTACTTGAGGAACCTGTAAACATGGTCTACTTTAGGAACCTGTAAACGTGGTCTACTTTAGGAACCTGTAAACATGGTCTACTTCAGGAACCTGTAAACGTGGTCTACTTCAGGAACCTGTAAACATGGTCTACTTCAGGAACCTGTAAACATGGTCTACTTTAGGAACCTGTAAACGTGGTCTACTTTAGGAACCTGTAAACATGGTCTACTTCAGGAACCTGTAAACGTGGTCTACTTCAGGAACCTGTAAACATGGTCTACTTCAGGAACCTGTAAACGTGGTCTACTTCAGGAACCTGTAAATGTGGTCTACTTCAGGAACCTGTAAACATGGTCTACTTGAGGAACCTGTAAACATGGTCTACTTCAGGAACCTGTAAACGTGGTCTACTTCAGGAACCTGTAAACATGGTCTACTTCAGGAACCTGTAAACGTGGTCTACTTCAGGAACCTGTAAACGTGGTCTACTTCAGGAACCTGTAAACATGGTCTACTTGAGGAACCTGTAAACATGGTCTACTTCAGGAACCTGTAAACATGGTCTACTTCAGGAACCTGTAAACGTGGTCTACTTCAGGAACCTGTAAACGTGGTCTACTTCAGGAACCTGTAAACGTGGTCTACTTCAGGAAGCTGTAAACATGGTCTACTTCAGGAAGCTGTAAACATGGTCTACTTCAGGAACCTGTAAACATGGTCTACTTCAGGAACCTGTAAACATGGTCTACTTCAGGAACCTGTGAACATGGTCTACTTCAGGAACCTGTAAACGTGGTCTACTTCAGGAACCTGTAAACATGGTCTACTTCAGGAACCTGTAAACATGGTCTACTTCAGGAAGCTGTAAACATGGTCTACTTCAGGAACCTGTAAACATGGTCTACTTCAGGAACCTGTAAACATGGTCTACTTCAGGAACCTGTGAACATGGTCTACTTCAGGAACCTGTGAACATGGTCTACTTCAGGAACCTGTAAACATGGTCTACTTCAGGAACCTGTAAACATGGTCTACTTCAGGAACCTGTAAACATGGTCTACTTCAGGAACCTGTGAACATGGTCTACTTCAGGAACCTGTAAACGTGGTCTACTTCAGGAACCTGTAAACATGGTCTACTTCAGGAACCTGTAAACATGGTCTACTTCAGGAAGCTGTAAACATGGTCTACTTCAGGAACCTGTAAACATGGTCTACTTCAGGAACCTGTAAACATGGTCTACTTCAGGAAGCTGTAAACATGGTCTACTTCAGGAACCTGTGAACATGGTCTACTTCAGGAACCTGTGAACATGGTCTACTTCAGGAACCTGTAAACATGGTCTACTTCAGGAACCTGTAAACATGGTCTACTTCAGGAACCTGTAAACATGGTCTTCTTCAGGAAGCTGTGCTAACGTGGTCTTCTTCAGGAAGCTGTGCTAAGATGGTCTTCTTCAGGAAGCTGTAAACATGGTCTACTTCAGGAAGCTGTAAACATGGTCTACTTCAGGAAGCTGTAAACATGGTCTACTTCAGGAAGCTGTAAACATGGTCTACTTCAGGAAGCTGTGCTAACATGGTCTACTTCAGGAAGCTGTGCTAACATGGTCTACTTCAGGAAGCTGTGCTAACATGGTCTACTTCAGGAAGCTGTGCTAACCCTAACCTTCCATCAGGGGGCACCACGGGCTTCCAAAAACTGATATTCATAAAGTTGGAAGTCTCTATAATAAAGAACAATGGCTAAATGAGTCTATATGATCCCGTAGTGAAGAATACAAACAAATAGGGTTTTCTGTAAGGGCACATATGGGGAAACAGGGCGAGCCACACCGATTACTGAACCTTTTCTCTCTCTTTCCAGATGGCTGATCCAGAATCTCTGTCATCTGCTTCAGAACCTTCCCAGATCTTCATCAGCACCTAGTGTTGATATGTTGGTAAAGTTGAATGATTCCCTGCTTTACCTAGAGGCTGGAACACTACACTAACCCTGCACGCTACACCTACCTGCACGCTACAGGCTTCCACTCCAACCCTGATCTAGCACACCTGATACTAATAATTAGCTGTTTGATCAGGTAACTAGTGTTGAATCAGGTCAAATAAGTGTGGTTGGAGCAAAAAGCAACAGCAGGTAGCTGTCCAGGAGCAGGGCTGGAGACCCCTTCTCCAGGAGCAGGGCTGGAGACCCCTTCTCCAGGAGCAGGGCTGCAGACCCCTTCTCCAGGAGCAGGGCTGGAGACCCCTTCTCCAGGAACAGGGCTGGAGACCCCTTCTCCAGGAGCAGGGCTGGAGACCCCTTCTCCAGGAGCAGGGCTGGAGACCCCTTCTCCAGGAGCAGGGCTGGAGACCCCTTCTCCAGGAGCAGGGCTGGAGACCCCTTCTCCAGGAGCAGGGCTGGAGACCCCTTCTCCAGGAGCAGGGCTGCAGAGCCCTTCTCCAGGAGCAGGGCTGGAGACCCCTTCTCCAGGAGCAGGGCTGGAGACCCCTTCTCCAGGAGCAGGGCTGCAGAGCCCTTCTCCAGGAGCAGGGCTGGAGACCCCTTCTCCAGGAGCAGGGCTGGAGACCCCTTCCCAAGAGAAGTGCTTCCCAAGGCCAAGCTGAGAGACGTTAGTCGACGTGAAACTCGAAGCATTTTGACATCCAGGATGTTCTGTGTTGTCATTTCCTGTTATATCAGTATTGAATATGTCAACTTTTTCATTTTGCTTTCAGACCCACAATCTTAGCTCACTAATTTGTAGATGAAGTTGACAAGAATAGACCACATGCACCCTCTACTGGATGTTTGTGTTATTGCACGGCATTGTGAAGCGCCTTTACAGCTCTGCGGGCTGTGCTGATGCTGAAAGTCACCCTACATGTGACTCTCTCTAACCCTACAGGTGACTCTCTCTAATCCTAACCCTACAGGTGACTCTCTCTAATCCTAACCCTACAGGTGACTCTCTCTAACCCTAACCCTAACCCGGGGGGGTGGGGGCTTGAAGGACTGAAATATTTTGTGACACAAATCGGTGTTCTAGAAAGAGTGGTCTGGAGTCGCAGAGGTCCCATAATATCAGCTTTAATGCAGCAGTTAGAAATCAACAAGTACAGAGCTCTGGGGTTGTCTTGGTTGGAGACAACGGGGGACGGGTTGTTTTCATCCTTATTCGTATCAGTATAACTTATTTTAGAGTTCTCTCTCCTGGAACAGATTTCATGTTCCAACCGAGGGGGGCTGTCGCTGTCTTGGTGTGTGGGGCTGCATCAAATATCCCTCTTTGCTCAGTTAAATTGCTGCACTAGTCCACACTTGACCGGTGGGGATCTCACCTCATTCTATTATGACTGTAACTGTTAGCTGCTCCTGGCATTCTCTAATCCCTGCTCTCCTCTCTGTGTGTGTGTGTGTCCCACCACACACATCCCTTGTGGTGTGGGGGGTTTGAGCTGTCAGCACCTGCCTGGTCGTCGGTCGGCCAACGCTGGACCTGGTCGCGAGTCCTCCGGTCCTGTCCTACATCTATAAAGATTGAACAATGGATTTTTGTGTTTAAAAACCCATTGACACTGTATGACTGTTTAGCCTGTGTTCTGCTCCTCTCTCTCACCAACCGTCTCTGGAGGAGGGGATCCCTCTCTGAATTGCTCCTCCCAAGGTTTCTTCCATTTTTTCTCCTGCTGAGAGTTTTTCTGGGAGTTTTTCCTTGTCTTCCTTGAGGGTTTAGGTTGGTTGAGGGGCAGTTCTAGGGGCGTATGTGAAGCCCTCTGTGACATGCTTGCGTGTAAAAAGGGCTATACAAATAAATTTGATTTGATTTGTCTACGTTTCCCTACCCGCAACAGAGTTTGGGCTGGTTCACAAAGTCCAACTGGCTATCTGTCCCTGCCCCAGCATATATTATACAGTGCAATTAAAACAGAAAGATGAAAAGAAGGTTGAGCTTGTTCTCCTGTGCAGCAGGGAGTTGTTCTTGCCTACGCGTCCCACCTGCTCGGGTGCCGTCTCCACCCGGTTTCAAGGTTGTTTCTGAAAATGAAGAGATAGAGACACAAAGAACAGCCTGCTTTCCACACCCAGTGTGAGACACAATGTTTAAGCCTGAGCACACTTCTAAGTTCATAAGACAGAACTTTAATAAGCACAATGCATAACTTTAATAAACACAATATATTCTTTAATCCCTGATCTCTGAAAACACCAGAGATCAATCAACATAGCCCGGACCAACCACCGCCTCCTTTTCCTGGTCAGCCAGCCCCAGCAACGGCATTTGGAACCCTGTCTTTGGGTTCTCCACAGCCGAGACAATGATACGGTTGCACAGGGACCTGATACACGGGATAGAGCAACAATCATGTTGATATTGATATAGCACATTCTTAAGTAAAATAGCGGAAACCTTCTTAGTCCAGTACAATTCTAGTGTGGTCAAGCAGTAACACTCTTGACCTCGTCGTAACCCTCTTTTCCAGACTCTCACATTCGTAGCAATAGCAAAAGGTTCACTGGCCCTCCTGGCCCTTCTCCACCAACTCCTGCAACGTACAACTGGGTTCTGGAGCAGCACAACACATGCTCCAGTGGTACCACGTACTTCCTTTCCCCAGCACCCTTAGGGCGTGCGAGGATCTCTCGATGACCTTGAATGGTCCTGTCTATAAATGTACAACAGGCTTCCCCGAACATCTGATGATGTATTGGGGCAGGGTCTCCAAGGGGAAGGGGTAGATCATCCAGTGAGAAAGGGGGGGGGACAGGGTCTCCAGGGGAATGGGGCCTTAGAACAGGTGTCGTATATCCAAAGGTAGTCAGACCTGGTCTGACTCGTCCTGAAGCAGAAAAGAGTTACAGTCCCAGCATCACCTTATCTCCCATGATCAAGCAGTAACTGAGTCAAATGAGATGCGAACAGTCGAACACCAATGATTAAACACAGATATTGAAATCAAGAACCCATTTGAGGATTTAAAGTGGATATTTTTAAAGTTCAAATAAATCCCTCCTTTCACACCCTTTTAGGGTGTGACAACAAACACAAATTTAAAAATATCCCATTACTGATTACACAATGTTGACATACAAATCAACAATAATGATGAGACTATGCAGCGTTATGGCCAAGTGGTGAGGACACACTGGACACAGTGGGAAAACCCTAATGATGTTATAGGGGAAAACCCACCGTCACTCCGCAGAGTGGACATTCGACATCCATGTATCCACGGCAGACCTGGACATACTCACAGGCCCCCTTCACCACATACATACAACTTTAGCCAAGCTTTTAGAATTGTAATAAAATAAAATAAATTTGAAACAAATAGAAAAACCAGAAATTACACAGGATATTTTAAAGTTTTCATAAGATCCCTCCTTTCATTGATAACTTTAATCAATACCTCAATCTCCTCGTTTGACTCCTCCACTCTTTGGTTTACTGCTTCACCTGGAACAGAATTTAGCAGAAGACACCTCTTTTCTAGTGAGCATTAGGTTTAAGTTGTGGAATTATGATCTTCCATAATTCAATTCAAATGTTGTTAATGCATCTGGTACAGGACTGGGAAAGATTTCAATCCACTGTAAACATATCTATAATTACCAGGCAGTATTGACCCTTCAGTTTTCTTATTGTTGAGCAAACACATGTAACAGCATCTAATAAGACAATACATCATCATTTGATATTCAACTCCTATTAGTCATGCCTAGAAATGACAATCTGTTTCTTTGTTCCCTTCTTTAGAAAATCAACTGTTAATCTCATGTCTTTTACTCCAAAAACAACAACTTTTCTTTCTTTTAAAAAAGGTCAGTTTAAGACCTATATTGTTTTAGATTCTCTATTTTACCAAATCACACCTCGTTTTATCAAAGATATGATAAAAGCAATTTTCATTATGCCAAACCAGAATCCGTATGCTTCTTAAATGAAATATAGACCAAATCATGTTGTTAATGTAGCTATTAACCAAACATTTTTCCCAACTATATTTTCTATAAAGGTCAGATAGGTAGAACTTCATAATTCGTTTTGCTGCAGTTCAAAACGAGCCAATTAGCTCAAACCATCATAACCACAATTTATCAGACTTGATGAGTCTTCCCAAATTATTTTCAGAACTGAATGTTATAATAACCCTCTTCATGCACTAATACCATTTATTAATAGAAATTATAATAGAAATAATAGAAATATCAAATTACAATTAAACTGCAAATAAAAATACATTTAGTTTTTTCTCTTGCTCATTTTTAACCAAATTACATCTAATACCTCTGGGATCACCTTTGTAAGATCTCAAGTAACCTCTCCTTGACAAAGACAAAACACGCACAGGGACTCTCACTCTTTTGAAGAGGACTCTAACACAAAAACGGTTGATTTCCCACTACTGTTGGTTTGATTAGGCACGATGAAACATAGTAATCGTCTAAATTTGGTTCTCAGTTCCGAATAGCAGTACTTTGAATTAACAGGTGTCTGCTTACCTTTTTTTATGTTGGCGCCTGACGATTACGTCTGCCTCCTCGTACCGGTGTATGGGTCTCTCTCCAGATCCGTTGGGCCGGAACCCTCTGGACTCCCTCTTTTCAGCGTCGGGGTCACCATTTGAAGGACTGAAATATTTTGTGTCTATTCCAATATGTAATGATGGTATTCAATGACACAAATCTGTGTTCTAGAGAGAGTGGTCTGGAGTCGCAGAGGTCCCATAATATCAGCTTTAATGCAGCAGTTGGAAATCAACAAGTACAGAGCTCTGGGGTTGTCTACGTTTCCCTACCCGCAACAGAGTTTGGGCTGGTTCACGAAGTCCAACTGGCTATCTGTCCCTGCCCCAGCATATATATACAGTGCAATTAAAACAGAAAGATGAAAAGAAGGTTGAGCTTGTTCTCTCGTGCATCAGGGAGTTGTTCTTGCCTACGCGTCCCACCTGCTCAGGTGCCGTCTCCACCCGGTTTCAAGGTTGTTTCTGAAAATGAAGAGATAGAGACACAAAGAACAGCCTGCTTCCCACACCCAGTGTGAGACCCAATGTTTAAGCCTGAGCACACTTCTAAGTTCATAAGACAGAACTTTAATAAGCACAATGCATAACTTTAATAAACACAATATATTCTTTAGGCTCCAACCCTAATTCCCCCTCTCTGGCCCCCCCTCCTCTGGCCTGAACCTAAGGACCCCCCTTTTTCATGTTCTTTTATTTTGTGTTGGTTTGTCTTCTCGTTTGTCTCCTGTGGAGGTAAATGTCCGTTTTTTAGGAGGGTTTTATTAGGCCTCCTGCGCCCGTGCATCCTGGGTACATTTATTTTTACCCAGTCATTTCCCCAAAACCTAACCCTACAGGGGACTCTCTCCCTACAGGTGACTAACTCTCCCTACAGGGGACTCTCTTTAACCCTAACCCTACAGGGGACTCTCTTTAACCCTAACGCTACAGGGGACTCTCTCTAACCCTAACCCTACAGGTGACTCTCTCTAACCCTAACCCTACAGGGGACTCTCTCTAACCCTAACGCTACAGGGGACTCTCTCCCTACAGGTGACTAACTCTCCCTACAGGTGACTAACTCTCCCTACAGGTAATTAACTCTCCCTACAGGTGACTCTCTCTCCCTACAGGTAATTAACTCTCCCTACAGGTAATGAACTCTCCCTACAGGCGACTCTCTCTCCCTACAGGTGACTTTCTCTCCCTACAGGTGACTAACTCTCCCTACAGGTGACTCTCTCCCTACAGGTAATTAACTCTCCCTACAGGTGACTAACTCTCCCTACAGGTAATTAACTCTCCCTACATGTGACTCTCTCTACCTACAGGTAATAAACTCTCCCTACAGGTGACTAACTCTCCCTACAGGTTACTCTCTCTCCCTACAGGTAATTAACTCTCCCTACATGTGACTCTCTCTACCTACAGGTAATGAACTCTCCTTACATGTGACTCTCTCTCCCTACAGGTAATAAACTCTCCCTACAGGTGACTAACTCTCCCTACAGGTTACTCTCTCTCCCTACAGGTAATTAACTCTCCCTACAGGTGACTAACTCTCCCTACAGGTAATTAACTCTCCCTACAGGTTACTCTCTCTCCCTACAGGTAATTAACTCTCCCTACAGGTGACTAACTCTCCCTACAGGTTACTCTCTCTCCCTACAGGTAATTAACTCTCCCTACAGGTGACTCTCTCCCTACAGGTAATTAACTCTCCCTACAGGTGACTAACTCTCCCTACAGGTTACTCTCTCTCCCTACAGGTAATTAACTCTCCCTACAGGTGACTCTCTCTCCCTACAGGTGACTCTCACTCCCTACAGGTAATGAACTCTCCCTACAGGTGACTAACTCTCCCTACAGGTGACTAACTCTCCCTACAGGTGACTCTCTCTCCCTACAGGTGACTCTCTCTCCCTAGAGGTGACTAACTCTCCCTACAGGTAATTAACTCTCCCTACAGGTGACTAACTCTCCCTACAGGTGACTAACTCTCCTTACCAAACCTCTTCAAGGTCAACATGTGTTTTTTTTGCACTGCCCCTCACGAGACATGTAGTGCAGGCAAACATCAAGAACTCAGACATACTTTCAGGTGCCAGGAAAGTCAGTCACATGCCTACCCAAAGAGTCCAACAGAGGGGAATTTAAACCCACAACATTTAGAGCTGAAGTCAAACACTCTAACCACTGAGCTATAGTCCTGGTAATAATTCCTGTTCATGCTGTAACACGTGTTATGTTGAGTTCTTGAAGTTGAGGAACTATGTCCTTGAAAGTCACAAAAAGTAATTCAATGTAATGTCACACACCCTGCTTGGAAGGAACCTCATTGAAACACTGTCCATGTCCCAGGTTTACTGTGCTTCCATTCTCTGGTTGGGGACCGATCAGTCAACGTGTCTTTGTAAAGCCCCCCCCCCCCCTTCACAGCAGAGCCCCCTCACAGCCCCCCCCTCACAGCAGCCCCCCCCCCCCTCACAGCCCCTCCCCTCACAGCCCCCCCCTTCACAGCAGAGCACTCCACACCCTCACAGCAGCCCCCTTCACAGCAGAGCCTCCCCCCCTCACAGCCCCCCCCTCACAGCCCCCCCCTCACAGCCCCCCCCCCCCCCCCTCACAGCCCCCCCCCTCACAGCAGAGCACTCCACACCCTCAGACCGCTGGCCTTTACAGCCACACAGCCGTGCATCTAAACCACAGAGGGGCACAGGCTGTCACGGTCGCCATAGTGACCCGGTTCAGGTTTTTGGACCCCCCCCCCTCGGTCTGCACACCCCCCCCCCCCCCTTTCCACGTCACAGACAGGGGGGGGGCAGAACTCTGTGTTCCCATACGGGCGAGTCAGGATCGAGAACAGAACGTTCCACAGGGTGCCGTCATGAAGACAGACGACTGGCCAACCAAGGCTGCTACATTAGGATCAGATCAGAATGCAAGCAGCTGGACAGTGGAGAGGGAACCTAACCCTACAGGGGACTCTCTCGAACCCTAACCCTACAGGGGACTCTCTCTAACCCTAACCCTACAGGGGACTCTCTCGAACCCTAACCCTACAGGGGACTCTCTCGAACCCTAACCCTACAGGGGACTCTCTCGAACCCTAACCCTACAGGGGACTCTCTCTAACCCTAACCCTACAGGGGACTCTCTTTAACCCTAACCCTACAGGGGACTCTCTTTAACCCTAACCCTACAGGGGACTCTCTTTAACCCTAACCCTACAGGGGACTCTCTCCACAGGGAACGGCGTCTACTACCACTTCACCTCCTGGCTCTCTCACCTCCTTCACTTCAAAGCTCCTTCACTTCCTAATTTCCTTCTCTCCTTCACCTCCTCGCTCCCTTCACACTTTCTCTTCCCTCCTTCCCCTCCTCGCTTCCCCCTAGCCATGTGTCTGTGGACATCAGAATGACCTCCAGTCCCCCCGCCCCCCCACCTCCCCGGCCCAGCCCCAGGCCCCTCCCCCCCTCCCCGGCCGAGCCCCAGGCCCCTCCCCCCCTCCCAGGCCCCTCCCCCAGACCCGTGTCACCACGCATCACATCACAGCGACTCCTGGAGAACGGTTACGCAACCTCGCCTGAGCGTGTCGTCTGGTCCAACGGGCCCTAATTGTCCGTTGTTGACCGGAGAGGTGGACGAGTCGGAGGGCCTCCTCTGCGCTCAGCGGTCGCGGCGGCTGGGTGTCACAAGCGGTTAGAGGCGCCTGTCTGAGCGGGACGTTCTGGATTGTTCTGGTTCCGAGCGCGGCGGGTCTGTGGGCTGGGTGACCAACGGAGGGGCCAACACACAGGGGAGGAGAGGACCCCAGCACACACACACGCACACACTGCAGTCCTGCTACATTCCACATCTGTCGACAAAACATGTCCCCCATCCCTACTCCCTCCACCTCCCTCCTCGTCCTCCTGTTTTCCAGACAGGAAACGGCTGTAGTCCTCTGCCCCCCCCCCGAGCCATCCCCCCCCCCCCCCCCCCCCCCCCCCCCCCCGGCCCTTATGAAACCTCGGGGTAAACCAGCTTGATCCAGCTCTGAGGGACAGGGCTGCTTTTGAGTGTTCTGTCAGTGGGATGCTGCTGAAAACAGAATTCCTCTCAATTGGGACAGCTGGTGCCTCCTCACTGTGATCCTCTGCTCTCTCGCCATACCTCGCCCTCGCGTTCGCTTCCTTCCCTCCCTCCCTCTCTTGCCTCCCTCCCTCCCTCCTGCCCTCCCTCCCTCCCTCCTCGCCGTCCTTCCCTCCCCCCTCCTGCCTTCCCAGATTCTCCTTGCCCTCCTCCCTCACTCCCTCCCTCCCTCCCCCCAGCCGTCCGTTCCCTCCCTCCCTCCCTCCCTTGCCCCCCTCCCTCCCTCCCTCCCCCCTCCCCCTCCTCACTCCCTCCCCTCCCTCCCTCCCTCCCCACCTCCCCCCTCCCTCCCTCCCTCCCTCCCTCCCTCCTTCCCTCCTCCTCCCTCCTTCCCTTCCCCTCCCTCCCTCCCTCCCTCCCTCCTTCCCGTCCTCCTCCCTTCCTTCCCTCCCTCCCTCCCTCCTCCTCTCCCTCCCCCCTCCCTCCTTCCCTCCCTCTGTTTACACGGTCCGCTCCTCCCCACTCTCCCATGGCCTGCAACAAAACGAGCCCTCAAGGCTCCCAGAAATCCCCCCCCCCCCCCAAATCATGTTGAGGCGCCAGATGCCCCTTTCCTCCTCTCCCGCCCCATACCCCCCCCAGCCAGCTTCATCACCTCCACACACCCCCAGCCAGCTTCATCCCCTCCCACCACCCCCAGCCAGCTTCATCCCCTCCACACACCCCCAGCCAGCTTCATCCCCTCCACACCCCCCCAGACAGTTTCATCCCCTCGCACACCTTAAAAGCCTCTCATTCTCCATCCCTCCGATCCCCCCTCCCCTCTATCTCTACCCTCCTCCCCTCCTCCTCTGGTAAACAGCCCCTCATGGTGGGGGGTGGATTCAACAGCTCCTCATGTGGGGGGGTGTAGTGTGAGGATTAGACACGTGTACCATTACACAACTGCCCCCCAACGTCCTGATTCCCCCCCCCACCCACCTCCTCCTCCCCCCACCTCCTCCTCTCCCCACTCCTCCTCCCTTCCCCCCCAAGTCTGTGTCTGTAGAGGCCGTGACCACGTGGTCCCGAGAGCTCCCACGGTAAGTCGGGATGGATCCTGAATGTGCCTGCTGGCCATTTCAGGAGTCATGGGTCCTACCCTGCCGTGGGTGATCCAGGCCCTAAGCCAGGGGCTGTCTATGCTGCCCGTGTCTGTGCTGCCCTGACCCCTGTGCTGCCCTGTCTGTGCTTCCCTGTCTGTGCTGTCCTGCCCCCTGTGCTGCCCTGTCGTGTGCTTCCCTGTCTGTGCTGGCCCTGGCCCTCTGTGCTGAGCCCTGGTCCTGTGCTTCCCTGGTCCTGTGGCTGGCCGCTGCTGCCCTGTTGCTGCCCTGCCCCCTGTGCTTGCCTGTCCTGTGCTGGCCCTGTCTGTGGCTGCCCTGCCCTCTGTGGCTGCCCGGTCCCCCTATGCTGCCCTGCCCCCCGGTGCTGCCCTGTCTCTGCTGCCCTGCCCTCTGTGCTGCCCCTGCCCCCTGTGCTGCCCTGCCCCCTGTGCTGCCCTGCCCCCTGGGGCTGCCCTGCCCCCTGTGCTGTGCCCCTGTCTGTGCTGCCCTGTCTGTGCTGCCCTGCCTCTGTTGCTGCGGCTGTCTGTGACTGCCTCTGCCTTCTGTGCTGCGCTGTCTGTGCTGCCCGGTCTGTGCTGCCCTGCCTCTGTGCTGCGCTGTCTGTGCTGCCCTGCCTCTGTGCTGCCCTGTCTGTGGCTGCCCTCCCTCTGTGCTGCGCCTGCCCTCTGTGCTGCCCTGCCCCACTGTGCTGCCCTGTCTGTGCTGCCCTGCAATCAGGATGACTCCTGGGTCTCTGTGCCAGTCGCCTGTGTTGATGTACCTGTCTAGATGACACAGCTTCACATCAGGTCAGGTCAAGTACACTGGGTCAGACAGCACTGTTAGAGGTCACTAGGGATGGTCCAGGTAAAGCAAGCCCAAGAACTCCAATGTACCTGCCATTGACAAATAGCAATAAACTTGAAACTTGAACTTCAAACAGAGACGGCACAAATTAGGTCAAAGACAGTGAACACAAGGTGAGAGTGTTTCAGAAATTCTACTGACCGAAGTCAAGGTTGAGGAGAATCACTGTGACTGGACAACCTCTCATCACCTTCGTCCCCTCCTCCCTCTCCGCCTCTCCATTCCTCCTCCTCGTCCTCACCTCGCCCTTCCTCCCTCTCTCCTCAACACTCTCCTCCTCTCCCTCCTTCCCTCCTCCCTCTCTCCTCACCTCGCCCTTCCTCCTTCTCCTCCTCACCTTCTCCCTTCCATCTCCCCTCCTCCCGCCTCTCCCTCACCTCTCCCTTCCTCCCTCTCTCCTCACCTCTCCTCCTCCCTCTCTCTCACCTCTCCTCCCCCTCTCTCCTCACCTCTCCCTTCCTCCCTCTCTCCTCACCTCACCTCTCCCTTCCTTCCTCTCTCCTCACCCTCCCTTCCTCCCCTCTCCCTCTCCCCTTCCTCTCTTCCCTCCCCACTCTCCCTTCCTCCCTCTCTCCTCCCCTCTCCCTCCTCTCCCCTCCCCCTCTCTCCTCCCCTCCTCCCTTCCTCCCCTCTCCTCCCTCTCCCTCCCTCTCCCTCCTCTCCCTCCTCTCCTCCCTCTCCCTCCTCTCCCTCTCTCCCTCCTCTCTCCCCCTCCTCCTCTCCCTCCCCTCCCTCTCCTCCTCTCCTCTCCCCCCTCTCCCTCTCTCCTCCCTCTCCCTCTCCCTCCCCTCCTCCCCTCCTCCCTCTTCCTCCCTCTCCCTCCTCCCTCTCTCCTCTCCTCTCCCTCTCCCTCTCCCTCCTCCTCCCTCTCTCCTCCCTCTCTCCCTCCTCCTCTCTCCTCCCCTCCCTCCTCCCTCCCCCTCTCCTCCTCCCTCTCCTCTCCCTCTCCTCTCCCTCTCTCCTCCCCTCTCCTCTCCTCCCTCTCCTCCTCTCCTCTCCCTCCCTCCTCCCTCTCTCCTCCCCTCCTCTCCCTCCCTCCCTCTCTCCTCTCCCTCCTCCCTCTCCCTCCCCTCTCCCTCCTCCCTCTCCCCCTCCCTCTCCTCTCCCTCTCTCCTCCCTCTCCCTCTCCTCTCCCCTCCTCCCCTCTCTCCTCCCTCTCCTCCTCCTCCCTCTCTCCTCCCTCTCTCCCTCTCCTCCCTCTCCCCTCCCTCCTCCTCCCTCCCCTCTCCCTCCCTCCTCTCCCTCTCCTCCCTCTCCCTCCTCCCCTCTCCTCCCCCTCTCCCTCTCCTCCCCCTCCTCTCCTCCTCCTCCCTCCCTCTCTCCTCCCCTCCCCTCCTCCCTCCTCCCCCTCTCCCCTCCTCTCCTCTCCTCCCCTCTCCTCCTCCCCTCCTCCCTCTCTCCTCCCTCTCCCCTTCCTCCCCCTCTCCTCCCTCTCCCCCCTCCCTCTCCTCCTCCCCTCCCCTCCTCCCCTCCTCCTCCCTCTCTCCTCCCTCTCCTCCTCCTCTCCCTCCTCCCTCTCCCTCCCTCTCCCCCCTCCTCCCTCTCTCCTCCCCTCTCCCTCCTCTCCCTCCTCCCCTCCCTCTCCCTCCTCCCCTCTCCCTCCTCCCCTCCTCCCTCCCTCCCTCCTCCTCCCTCTCCTCCCTCTCCTCCCTCTCCTCCTCCCTCTCCTCCTCCTCCTCCCTCTCCCTCTCCTCCCCTCCTCTCCTCCTCCCCTCTCCCCTCCCCCTCTCTCCTCCCTCTCTCCTCCTCCCCCTCCCTCTCCTCCTCCTCTCCCTCCTCCCCTCTCCTCCCTCTCCCCTCTCTCCTCCCCTCTCCTCCCTCCTCCCCTCTCTCCTTCCCCTCCCTCCTCCCTCTCCTCCTCTCCTCTCCCTCCCCTCCTCTCCCCTCCCTCTCCCTCCTCCCCTCTCTCCCTCCCCTCTCCCTCCTCCCTCCTCTCCCTCCCTCCCCTCCTCCCTCCTCTCCTCTCTCCTCCCTCTCCCCTCCTCCCTCTCTCCTCCCTCTCCCCTCCTCCCTCTCTCCTCCCTCTCCCTTCCTCTCCTCCCTCCTCCTCCCTCCCCCCTCTCCCTCCTCCTCCTCTCTCCCTCCCCTCCCCTCCCCCTCCTCTCCTCCCCTCCTCCCCTCCTCCTCCTCCCCTCTCCCCTCCTCCCCTCTCCTCTCCTCCCCCCTCTCCCTCTCCCTCTCTCCTCCCTCCCTCTCCTCCCTCTCCTCTCCTCCCCTCTCCTCTCCCTCCCTCCCTCTCTCCCTCCCCTCTCCCCTCCTCCCTCCTCCTCCCTCTCCCCTCCTCCCTCTCTCCTCCCCTCTCCCTCTCCTCCCTCTCTCCTCCCTCTCCCCTCCTCCCCTCTCTCCTCCCTCTCCCTCCTCCCTCTCTCCTCCTCTCCCTCCTCCCTCTCTCCTCACCTCACCTCTCCCTCTCTCCTACTATCTCCCCTTCCTCCTTCTCTCCTCACCTCTCCCCTCCTCCCTCTCTCCTCACCTCTCCCCTCCTCCCTCTCTCTCACCTCTCCCTTCCTCCCTCTCTCCTCCTCACTCTCCCTTCCTCTCTCCTCACCTCTCCCCTCCTCCCTCTCCTCCTCCCTCTCCCCTCCTCCCCTTCCCTCTCTCCTCCCTCCCCCTCCTCCCCTCCTCTCCTCCCTCTCCCCTCCTCCCTCTCCTCCCTCCTCCTCCCTCTCCCTCCTCCCTCTCTCCCTCTCCTCTCCCCTCCTCCCCTCTCCCTCCTCCCTCCTCTCCCTCCCCTCTCCCTCTCCTCCTCTCTCCTCCTCCCTCTCCCCTCCTCCTCTCCTCCTCCCTCTCCCTCCTCCCTCTCCTCTCCTCCCCTCCCTCTCTCCCCTCTCTCTTCCTCCTCTCCCTCTCCCTCCTCTCCTCCCCTCCCTCTCCTCCCTCTCCCTCCTCCTCTCCTCCCCCTCTCCCTCCTCTCCCCCCTCTCTCCCTCCTCCCTCCTCCCTCTCCCTCCTTCCTCCTCTCCTCCTCCCCTCCTCCCTCCTCTCTCCTCACCTCTCCCCTCCTCCTCCTCTCCTCCCTCCCTCTCCCTCTCCTCCCTCTCTCCTCCCTCTCTCCTTCCCCTCTCCTCCTCTCCCTCCCTCTCCTCTCCTCCCCTCTCTCCCTCCTCCCTCTCCTCCTCCTCCCTCCCTCCTCTCCTCTCTCCCCTCTCCTCCCCTCCCTCTCCTCCCTCTCCCCTCCTCTCCCTCTCTCCTCCCTCTCCCCTCCTCCCTCTCTCCTCCCTCTTCTCCCCTCCTCCCTCTCCTCCTCTCCCCTCTCCCTCCTCCCTCTCTCCTCTCCCTCTCCCTCTCCCTCCTCTCCTCCCTCCTCCCTCTCTCCTCCCCTCTCCCTCTCCCCTCCCTCTCCTCCTCACCTCTCCCCTCCTTCCCTCTCCCCTCCTGCCTCTCTCATTATCTCTCCTTTCTTTCTGTTTCTCCTCACCCTAGCCATGACTCCTTTCCCAACTCTTATCTCTTATTTTTAGGTTGATCACATTTTTCATTTTCATTTGTCACTCATTACTATTTTATCATACAGGACTTCACAGAGCGATGTTTAGGCGTAAATTGTCTTAACATATCAAATATAATATCAAATATATTTATAGAAACTTATAGAAACTAGAGACTTTCCGTCACTCCGGTATTATTGGCCTTGAGAAGCAAGACATTTTGAGTTTGTTCAGAAATGCAATATGCGCTGTGTGGCCCAGAGCACTGGCGTGTAATCTCTCAAAACAATACAAACTTCGAGGAAGATAGTGTTGTCTGGCTAATAATCTATAGTAGCGGGGTTGTGCTTTACGTTCAAACGCGTCCTGTCAAATGAAACATTCACCTGGGTTGCGTAAAACAAAGGCAATTAAAATACAAGACCCTCCCTCCGCTGAGGAGTAGCTCATTAGAATACATATACAGAAGGCGCTTAAAACGCGGGTTATGGTTCTCGGACACAGCAAAAGCTCTGCGACAGCCCTCTGAACAACTTTACATACGACGATTTGTTGTACTTGTTGCTGTTTGCTTGGTATCTGGATACCGTGGACTGGACTGTGTTAAATTATTCCTGCAATCCAGCACATTTCCACACCGATGGAGAAGGAAGCCAGACCGTCGTGGGATAACCCCATGCAGTTTATCCTGGCATGTGTGTCCTATGCCGTTGGACTTGGAAATGTGTGGCGTTTTCCATACCTTTGTCAGATGCACGGAGGAGGTAAGGGAGGTGTTCGTTTATTTATTTATTTTTCTCACAAGGAGCAGGTGCGGCGCCTCCTTCACTTTCGGCAACTTGAGACCGCTCTGCCACTTAAACACTTAAACACTTAAACATAGGACTACTTTATTTGGTGGAAAGAAGCCCACTTTTTTAATTGGCATTGAGTCATTTGTCTACTCTACAGTTTAACCGTGTAAAACAGGAGATACAATATCACACAGGTCTCTAGGTTACTCCGCACCAAATACACGGATGTGATCCATATGTTCCCTTTATCATCCATGGACTATGACAGTGAACTTTAATGACGGAATCACATATAGCACGTAGTTAAACCTTTCTAAAATGAGCTGTTGGGAATAGGGGTGTTGAGTTTGGTTTTCTCTATCTCTTAAATCCATTGGCTTAGTATATGCGTCATTACGCATGGTTCGGTGGCCTGCGGCAGTTTCTTGTCAGGTTGTTAAATGTCTCTCACCTCGTCGGTGGTGTTGGACAGCCTTTGCATACAAATTTTACTTGCTACATTTATAATATTCTCAGATTGGACCGAAAAAACGGTCAATGAAAGTGTATTCGAATAAAGTTGGTTTGCTTGTTGGAAGTCAGTCAACCATGAGATAACTTGATGAAACAGGACTAAAACACGATATTAAGTATCTTACATAATGTTGGCAAAGGTAGGCACAGTAAACTTCCACTGGTAAATTTCCACTGGCTAACTTCTAAATGTGCAGCTGTAATTGTTTTCCTTGCCCCTTGTGCTGCCCCTTGTATAACAACATTAGGAATATAAGATTTGGAATTAACTATGGCAGCTATGTTCTGTCAATACTTACAATATTCCATCTAATCCTTGACTGATGGAAATCGATTTTTTCTCATAATAGTTTATGGGACACTTGCCATATTTACATACTTCTGTTTACACATTTGCACATATTACACTGTACATCTGTTACAGTCACATGGGTTATTATCTGTGACAGACTTACAAGAGTATAGACGGTTCCATTAAAGTCTGGGGAGAGAAAGAGAGAGGGGGGTTGGGGTCTGGGGAGAGAGAGAGAGAGGTTGGTGTCTGGGGAGAGAAAGAGAGAGAGGGGTTGGGGCTGGGGGAGAGAGAGGTTGGTCTGGGGGGAGAGAGAGAGAGAGAGGGGTTGGGGAATGCCTCTCTCAACAACACAAGAATAATCGGAGTGGTTTGTGCTGCCCGATGACACTGGGAGGAGGAGGTAAGAGAAGAGATTCCCCCAACCCCTCTCTCTCTCTCTCTCCCCCCCAGACCCCAACCTCTCTCTCCCCAGACCCCAACCCCCTCTCTCTCTTTCTCTCCCCCAGACACCAACCTTCTCCTCTCTTCTCTCCCAGACCCCAAACCCCCCTCTCTCTTTCTCTCCCCAGACTTAATGGAACCGTCTATACTCTTGTAAGTCTGTCACAGATAATAACCCATGTGACTGTAACAGATGTTACAGTGTACTATGTGCAAATGTGTAAACAGAAGTATGTAAATATGGCAAGTGGCCCATAAACTATTATGAGAAAAAATCGATTTCCATCAGTCAAGGATTAGATGGAATATTGTAAGTATTGACAGAACATAGCTGCATAGTTAATTCCAAATCTTATAGTTCCTAATGTTGTTATACAAGGGGGCAGCACAAGGGGCCAAGAAAACAATTACAGCTGCACATTTAGAAGTTAGCCAGTGGAAATTTACCAGTGGAAGTTTACTGTGCCTACCTTTGCCAACATTATGTAAGATACTTAATATCGTGTTTTAGTCCTGTTTCATCAAGTTATCTCATGGTTGACTGAACTTCCAACAAGCAAACCAACTTTATTCGAATACACTTTCATTGACCGTTTTTCGGTCCAATCTGAGAATATTATAAATGTAGCAAGTAAAATTTGTATGCAAAGGCTGTCCAACACCACCGACGAGGTGAGAGACATTTAACAACCTGACAAGAAACTGCCGCAGGCCACCGAAACCATGCGTAATGACGCATATACTAAGCCAATGGATTTAAGAGATAGAGAAAACCAAACTCAACACCCCTATTCCCAACAGCTCATTTTAGAAAGGTTAACTACGTGCTATATGTGATTCCGTCATTAAAGTTCACTGTCATGAGTCCATGGATGATAAAGGGAACATATGGATCACATCCGTGTATTTGGTGCGGAGTAACCTAGAGACCCTGTGTGATATTGTATCTCCTGTTTTACACGGTTAAACTGTAGAGTAGACAAATGACTCAATGCCAATTAAAAAAGTGGGCTTCTTTCCACCAAATAAAGTAGTCCTATGTTTAAGTGTTTAAGTGTTTAAGTGGCAGAGCGGTCTCAAGTTGCCGAAAGTGAAGGAGGCGCCCGCACCTGCTCCTTGTGAGAAAAATAAATAAATAAACGAACACCTCCCTTACCTCCTCCGTGCATCTGACAAAGGTATGGAAAACGCCACACATTTCCAAGTCCAACGGCATAGGACACACATGCCAGGATAAACTGCATGGGGTTATCCCACGACGGTCCTGGCTTCCTTCTCCATCGGTGTGGAAATGTGCTGGATTGCAGGAATAATTTAACACAGTCCAGTCCACGGTATCCAGATACCAAGCAAACAGCAACAAGTACAACAAATTCGTCGTATGTAAAGTGTTCAGAGGGCTGTCGCAGAGCTTTTGCTGTGTCCGAGAACCATAACCCGCGTTTTAAGCGCCTTCTGTATATGTATTCTAATGAGCTACTCCTCAGCGGAGGGAGGGTCTTGTATTTTAATTGCCTTTGTTTTACGCAACCCAGGTGAATGTTTCATTTGACAGGACGCGTTTGAACGTAAAGCACAACCCCGCTACTATAGATTATTAGCCAGACAACACTATCTTCCTCGAAGTTTGTATTGTTTTGAGAGATTACACGCCAGTGCTCTGGGCCACACAGCGCATATTGCATTTCTGAACAAACTCAAAATGTCTTGCTTCTCAAGGCCAATAATTACCGGAGTGACGGAAAGTCTCTAGTTTCTATAAGTTTCTATAAATATATTTGATATTATATTTGATATGTTAAGACAATTTACGCCTAAACATCGCTCTGTGAAGTCCTGTATGATAAAATAGTAATGAGTGACAAATGAAAATGAAAAATGTGATCAACCTAAAAATAAGAGATAGAGTTGGGAAAGGAGTCATGGCTAGGGTGAGGAGAGAAACAGAAAGAAAGGAGAGATAATGAGAGAGGGAGGAGGGGAGAGGGGAGGAGAGAGGGAGGGAGGGGAGAGGTGAGGAGAGAGGGAGGAAGGGAGAGGTGATGAGAGAGGGAGGAGGGGGAGAGAGGGAGGAAGGGAGAGGTGAGGAGAAAGGGAGGAGGGGAGAGGTGAGGAGAGGAGGGAGGAGGGAGGAGGGGAGGAGAGAGGGAGGAGGGGAGAGGGTGAGGAGAGAGGGAGAAGGGGAGAGGTGAGGAGAGAGGGAGGAGGGGAGAGGTGATGAGAGAGGGAGGAGGGGAGAGGTGAGGAGAGAGGGAGGAGGGGAGAGGTGAGGAGAGAGGAAGGGAGAGGTGAGGTGAGGAGAGAGGGAGGAAGGGAGAGGTGAGGAGAGAGGGAGGAGGGGAGAGGTGAGGAGAGAGGGGAGGAGGGTGAGAGGTGAGGAGAGAGGAAGGAAGGGAGAGGTGAGGTTGAGGGAGAGAGGGAGGAAGGGAGAGGTGAGGTGAGGAGAGAGGGAGGAGGGAGAGGTGAGGAGAGAGGGAGGAGGGGAGAGGGAGGAGAGGAGGGGAGGAGAGGGGGAGGGAGGAGGAGGGGAGGAGGGGAGAGGGGAGGGAGAGGAGAGGGGGAGGGTGAGGGAGGGAGGAGGGGGGAGGGAGAGGGGAGGAAGAGAGGGGAGGAGGGGAGAGGTGAGGAGAGAGGGAGGGAGGGAGGGGAGGAGGGGAGAGGGGAGAGGTGAGGGAGGAGAGGAGGGGGAGGGAGAGGGAGGAGAGAGGGAGGAGGGAGAGGGGAGGGAGAGGAAGGGGAGAGGGAGGAGGAGAGAGGAGGAGGGAGAGGGAGGAGAGGGGAGGAGGGAGAGGGAGGGGAGAGGGGAGGAGGGAGAGGGAGAGGGAGAGGAGGAAGGGAGAGGTGAGGGGAGGAGGGAGGGAAGGGGAGAGGGAGGGAGAGGAGGAGGGGAGGGGAGGGAGAGAGGGAGGAGAGGGAGAGGGAGGGAGAGGGAGAGAGGGGAGGAGGAGGGAGGAGGAGGAGAAGAGGGAGGAGGAGAGGGGAGGGAGAGGAGAGAGGAAGGGGAGGGGGAGAGAGGGGAGGAGGGGAGAGGTGAGGAGGGGAGGAGGGGAGAGGAGAGAGAGGGAGGAAGAGGGTGAGGGGAGGGAGGAGGGGAGAGGGAGGAGAGGGAGGAGGGAGAGGAGTGAGGAGGAGAGGGGAGGAAGGGAGAGGAGGAGAGAGGGAGGAGGGAGAGGGAGGAGAGAAGGAGGAGGGGAGAGGTGAGGAGAGAGGGGGAAGGGGAGAGGTGGAGGAGAGGAGAGGAAGGAGAGTGAGGAGAGAGGGAGGAGGGGAGAGGTGAGGAGAGAGGGAGGAGGGAGAGGTGAGGAGAGAGGGAGAAGGAGGAGGTGGGAGAGAGGGAGGAGGGGAGAGGAGGGAGAGGGAGGAGGGGAGAGGGTGAGGAGGAGGGAGGAAGGAGGAAAGGGATGAGGGAGGAGGTAGAGGAGGAGGAGGAGGAGGGGAGAGGTGAGGAGAGAGGGAGGAGGGAGAGGGAGGAGGGAGAGGGGAGGAGAGAGGGGAGGAGGGAGAGGGAGGAGAGAGGGGAGGAGGGAGAGGTGAGGAGGAGGGAGGAGGGAGAGGTGAGGAGAGAGGGAGGAGGGAGAGGTGAGGAGGAGGAGGAGGGAGAGAAGTGGGCTGAGATGATCTG
>CM042871.1:1933749-2003089 GCA_023658055.1 Thaleichthys pacificus | reverse complement strand
GCCCTTAAGCCTAAACCGACAACAGGGTTAGGGTCAGGTGTGGCAGCAGAGGCGGGACCCGGAGTAGCGGACAGCCATAACCCAACCCCTAGGTCTACAGCTAACCCTGAAAATTCGAAAATTAGGGTTAGGGTTGGGAAACGGCTGCCCTTAAGCCTAAACCGACAACAGGGTTTAGGGTCAGGTGTGGCAGCAGAGGCGGGACCCGGAGTAGCGACAGCCATAACCCAACCCCTAGGTCTACAGCTAACCCTGAAAATTCGAAGGTTAGGGTTAGGAAACGGCTGCCCTTAAGCCTAAACCGAGGATGGTATGGATGTGGTATGCTTGAGAGTATGTCAAAAAAAACAAGATGTTTCTATGAATTGCTGGTCTTTTGTGCTCACGTTGATCACTTCGGAGTGTCAGGTATAGCAAGTTCTCACCGTACTGCTTGCCAAGTTTAAGTCTCTGTGTGTTCCCTGATTTTGTACGTTGTTTGTTTTTTCCTTTGCTCGCTTGACCACCTTTTTATTCACCCCAGTCTTTCCTCTTTGAGTGATTGCCTTCCCCCCCTTTCTTTCCTCCCTCCTGCCATGTCTGTTCCGTTAAAACATTGCAAATACTTTTTTTTCCCTCCCTTCTTCCTAGTCTTTTTTTTCTTCTTCCCCTCATTCCTGCTCCATTTTCTTTTTTCCTCACCTTTCTTCCCCTCCCCTCTTTGTCGTTCCTCGCCCTTGGTCACCCTTGCCTCTCCTACGCCGTCCCCTTTTTCCCTTTCCCTTTTTTCCTTTCTTCTTTCCCCCTCCTTTTTTCCTCGCTCTTTTCTCATTGCCCGCGATAAAGGATCCTACATGAACTTGTCCTTTTGACGTTAACCCCTTGGGCGTGGTCTGGTGGTGTGGATGGTGATTTCACCCAAGGACTCGTACCTTGTCCTACTGGTCCTTGGGTGTCATTAACCTGAGTGCTGTGGTTGCGGGGGGGTGAGGCGTGGATGGCGTGGGCTTCCATCTACCTGGTTGGCGGGGGAGGTCCACAACTGTTGCCGGAGGGAGAGAAAATAGAACGGTGAGGAAGGCCAAATGAAACGGGATAAGTAAAAAAAATAAATGTCCACAAACTCACGAACAAATTTCAACCACCACATTCTAGAAACGGAGCGGGCGTGAACGGGATCACAGCAGTTCAGCTCCAGACCACATCACACGAGCCCCCAAGGGTATGCGTGGACTGGATGATGGGGGGGTAGTTTTAGTTTTGAGGTTTTAACAAGAAACACGAACAATTGTTCTTGTTGAAAAGGTTTTGATACATTCCTGTTTTGTATCTCTTGTCTTCACAGGAGACCACACGTGGGGTTTAGGTCCCGGTTGTAAAAATGAGATGTGGCAGTTAATCCAAAATGGGCAACCAGGGGTGGTATTGTTGGAAGCCGTATGTACAAAAAGCACGAAAATAAAAAATGTGAATTTGAGAGATAAACAATAAGAGATGTTGTTCTGCTGTGTGCAGTCTTCAGGGTACTTTGAGGAACACTGTGTCAGTGTGCGGTCTTCAGGGTACTTTGAGGAACACAGTGTGCGGTCTTCAGGGTACTTTGAGGAACACTGTGTGCGGTCTTCAGGGTACTTTGAGGAACACTGTGTCAGTGTGCGGTCTTCAGGGTACTTTGAGGAACACTGTGTCAGTGTGCGGTCTTCAGGGTACTTTGAGGAACACTGTGTCAGTGTGCGGTCTTCAGGGTACTTTGAGGAACACTGTGTCAGTGTGCGGTCTTCAGGGTACTTTGAGGAACACTGTGTCAGAACTGAACCTGGCTCCTACTCTGTAGGCATTGATGCCAACACTGTTGTCATGCAAACCATCGCTAGCAGCTAGCTAGCTGTCTCTGTGTCTCCCTGGTGCCTGGTGATGTTAATGAACTGCACTATTGTGTCATGTACATACAGACGTGTGTACCAAGCTGCAGATGTCAGCCACAGCTATGCAACTGCATTCAGCATTGTTGTTGAGTACAGCACATTTGTATCTGGGATCGGGTTAGTTCAGTGTGGCTTACTGAAAGTCCTTCTTTGTGTTTGTGCACGTGTGTGTGTGTTTGTGGGCCACTGTGTTTCTGCATGTGTGTGTGTGTATGTGTGTGTGTGTGCACCTGTGTGTATGTGTGTGTATGTGTGTGTACCTGTGTGTATGTGTGTGTATGTGTGTGTATGTGTGTGTGTATGTGTGTGCGTGTCCTGGCTAACAGCTGGAGCAGCTGGCTAACCCAACCACCTGGATCAACGCGGCCACTCAGATCTTCTTCTCTCTGGGTCTGGGCTTCGGCTCGCTCATCGCTTTCGCCAGCTACAACCAGTACAACAACAACTTCCAGCAGCAGGCCATCGTGGTGTCCATGATCAACAGCGGCACCTCCGTGTTCGCCAGCATCGTCACCTTCTCCATCTACGGCTTCAAGGCCACCTTTAACTACGAGAGCTGTCAAGAGAGGTATGCAGAGGGCCGCAGGGTGTGTGTGTGTGCGTGTGCGTGTGAGTGTGTGACTGTATGTGTGTGAGTGAGTGTGTGCGTATGTGTGGTGTGTGTGTATGCACGTGTGTATGTATGTGTGTTTGTGTGTGGGTGAGTGTTATACCAGGTGCTTAGTCATGTTGTTTATGAAGACACAGCTACTTCATGACACAGCTACTTCATGACACAGCTACTTCATGACACAGCTACTTCATGACACAGCTACTTCATGACACAGCTACTTCATAACACAGCTACTTCATGACACAGCTACTTCATGACACAGCTACTTCATGACACAGCTACTTCATGACACAGCTACTTCATGACACAGCTACTTCATGACACAGCTACTTCATAACACAGCTACTTCATAACACAGCTACTTCATAACACAGCTACTTCATAACACAGCTACTTCATGACACAGCTACTTCATAACACAGCTACTTCATAACACAGCTACTTCATGACACAGCTACTTCATAACACAGCTACTTCATGACACAGCTACTTCATGACACAGCTACTTCATGACACAGCTACTTCATAACACAGCTACTTCATAACACAGCTACTTCATAACACAGCTACTTCATAACACAGCTACTTCATAACACAGCTACTTCATGACACAGCTACTTCATAACACAGCTACTTCATAACACAGCTACTTCATGACACAGCTACTTCATAACACAGCTACTTCATGACACAGCTACTTCATGACACAGCTACTTCATAACACAGCTGATAGGGATGTTTCCTAGATCAGAGTCCAGGTATCTAACACGTCTCATGAGTTTAGTGTCGGTGTTTCAAGGTTGCTCTTCCTGGTTGTAATCATAAATGGATCTAATAATAGTCTTAAAATAAGACAAAGAGTGTTAGAATGTGATAAGACCTGATAAGACTCAGGTCATGCAAGATAGCTGAGCGATCTTTAAAAAGAGATGACAGACCAGTCTGTGATCTTTAAACAGAGATGACAGACCAGTCTGTGATCTTTAAAATAAGATGACCGACCAGTCTCTGATCTTTAAACAGAGATCACAGACCAGTCTCTGATCTTCTGTATCGTCAGTGATTGCCGCCACGTGTAAACACACAAACACACATGATGTGTACGGCTGTCATTGTGGGGACTCGGAGTTGTGTTCAGAATCCTGTTTTACCCCTATCCCCTAAACCCTACTAGAAAATGTCTCCACAAGGTTAGTTAACACAGTAGACACACACACACACACACTGGTTTAGCTGTAGCAGGCTGGCAGAGAGCCACAGGTCAGAGGTCAGCTTGGTGGTCACGTGACTTATGCCTCCCTCTCTCCAGGATGCGTGTGCTGCTTCTGAACACCTTTGATCTGGCAGAGGACTCCATCACCATGGAGACCGTCGACCACTGGGCCTTGGAGCTGAACCGGACCCAGCCAGACCTGTTTGCTAGCATCGCAAGCAAGCTGGAGAGCTGCAGCTTGGAGGCTGAACTAGACACGGTAATCTGACCCCCCCCCCCCCCCACGCCTGATGGTCTGGGTGGGGGTGGTAGAGGGGGTAATAGTCTGGGCGGGGGTGGTAGAGGGGGTGATAGTCTGGGTGGGGGTGGTAGATTGCGGATAAAATGAGTACATTACGAGAGCTAGCTAGGATAGCTATGATAGCTCGATAGGATAGTTATGATAGCTGTGACAGCTAGCCTCACACAACCACGTAATCTTCTGATGATTCAGCGCTCGTCTGCAGGTCTGACGGAGGGCAGGTGAACTTGACCAGAGCTGCTGTGTTTGTGGTAATCAGTAATGACTGGGCCAAGCTGTTGGTGTGTACAGAGGTTCCCAGTAGTGAACCTATTGCTGTATACAAGCCACACAAGCCAACTCTGTCAAGGCATTCAAGTAGAACTTTCTAAACTAAAGAATATCTGTCATTAGTCAAAAAAAACCTGAATGAACAGCAGTCTATTTTGAGTCAGTCAGGTTATTTCTGGAAAGGCTTGCTAATTAATGTAGATTATAACAATCCACCCCCTCTTTTCTACCCTCCCTCCCTCCCTCTCCCTCCAGGCGGTGGAGGGCACAGGCCTGGCCTTCATCGTGTACAGCGAGGCCATAAAGAACATGCCGTTACCTCAGCTGTGGTCGGTGCTGTACTTCGTGATGCTGCTGCTGCTGGGAATGGGCAGCATGCTGGGCAACGTGACGGCCATCATCACCCCCCTGAGGGACTTCAAGGTGATCTCCCGCAACATCAGCAACGAGAGCTTTAATGGTGAGAGGGAGGTGGGAGAAGGGAGAGGGAGGGGGGAGGGGAGGAGGGGGAGGGTGGAGGGGGGGGAAGGGTGGGGGTGGAGGGGGGGGGGGGGGAGGAGGGTGGAGGGAGGGAAGGAGGGATAGAGGAGGGGGGGGGGGAGGGAGAGGGAGGAGGGTGGAGGGAGAGAAGGAAGTAAAGGAGGTAGGGAGATGGGGAGGGGGGTTCCCATGTCTAATTTATGAAACAACTTGCCAGTAAATAAGTTTCGAATGAGCCCCTATCCTTGTTCTAGCCTGTCTAGAGATGTTTCCCCTGTGTTGTGTGTGTGTGTGGTGTGTGTGTGTGTGGTGCAGGCTTGGTGTGTGTCGTGTGTCTGCTGCTGGGTCTGGGGTTCACCACGCGGTCGGGGAACTACTGGTTCACAATGTTCAACGACTATGGAGCCACCTTCTCCCTGCTCTTCATCGTCCTGGTGGAGGTCATCACCGTCAGCTACATCTACGGCATCAAGAGGTGGGTGTGTGTGTTTTACCACAAGAGTTTACCATAGAGTAAATTGCTTTTTAAATTGCCTGCCGTTGTATCAGTGTTTAGATTCTTGTAATTTTTTACTAAGCAGCTTTCCAAGAATTGATCAACTCTGTACTTTATGTTCAACAAGCACGTACATTGTGCCGCAGGGTTACAGTTTCAAGCAGAGCATGTCCCCTGTAGGGTTGTTTGTCCGAACAGGTTACCACGCATACCTGCCCAGAACAAAAGCCAAAAAACAAAGGCAAAGTGAAGTGTAATTGGAAAGGCAGAGAGAGAGAAAGAGAGAGAGAGAGAGAGAGAGAGAGTGTTCCAAGGTTCCAAGGAGTCAAGTAAGGGATAATGCCCTTCGAGGTGTCCAATATCACCTGATAATGGACGATGCGGAGGCGTGAACCGTCCGAAGCGCAGCGGAGTCCATTATCAGGTGATATTGGACACCTCGAAGGGCATTATCCCGCTTATACCATGGTCACTTGCCAACAAATTTTTTTTTTACAAACATTAATTTATGTTTTCAGGCGTTTTGCAAATGAAATCTAACGTTGTTTTAACGTTAGCCAACTCTGATATTTTATAGTCCGCTCAGCTCATAGAACCAACACCGGCTTTCCCTTGGCTGAGCTATTAGCCCGAAAGCTAACGTTATGCTAGCAAGATTCAGACGCAATAACATTGTGTACGGTTGACAAACAGTAAATATAATTTTACAGTATGTTTGACAATAAGATTTGCTAGCTAACCAGCCATGTCACTGTCCCAAAATCAATATCAAGATTTTCACGAACAAAACTAGCTAGTACTAGGCTACAGTACGGCCGCAGCCTGTGGAGCAAGTTGAATAGCAAATGGATGTGAGATGACCGCATCAAAGTTGACATTTTCTCCAAACAGTAATTATAATTTGACAGTATGTTTAACAACAAGACTAGCCAGCTATCGAGCCATGTCATTGTCCCCAAATAAAATAAAGATTTTTAAGAAGAAAATAATCGGCCATGTGTAGAGTTGCTGCTACTGTCGTGTTGGCTGCAGCCTGTCTGCAGTAGATTGACTAGCGAGGTGAATAGCGAATGGGATGTGAGATGAGCGGTTACGTGACACTGACACACTACATTCAGAAAAGTAAAATTTTTCAAATAGGTTAAAATAAATATTGAAGTCACTCATTGTTGCAAATACAAGTTAGCTTGTTAAAGTCTTTCAAAATTGTAAATGGAGGCTTTG
This sequence comes from Thaleichthys pacificus, assembly GCA_023658055.1. Taxonomy (NCBI): domain Eukaryota; kingdom Metazoa; phylum Chordata; class Actinopteri; order Osmeriformes; family Osmeridae; genus Thaleichthys; species Thaleichthys pacificus. The sequence continues at coordinate 1,996,588 of CM042871.1, read as the reverse complement.
ACTCCGTCCTGGTTGTTATGGTTACTTATTTCAGACACTTTGTACAGGCTCATATACTATAGCCAGCGGAATAATTTAGAACGGTGAAAAGACAGTTTTGCTGCAATTACGTAGTAGGTGTCCGTTATCACCCGATAATGGACACCCCTGCAGCCAATCAGAATCGAGTATTCACCCAGACCATGGTATAACAGCTGTTACATTCATTCAGTCATTTAGCAGACACTCTTATCCAGAGCGACTTACAGTAAGTACAGGGACATTCCCCCCGAAGCAAGTAGGGTGAAGTGCCTTGCCCAAGGACACAACGTCATTGTGCACAGCTGGGGAATCGAACTGGCAACCTTCAGATTACTAGCCCGACTCCCTCACCGTTCAGCCACCCCAGCTGTTAACTGTCAACTGTCCTGTTTCCATACAGAAGAGATATCTTTATACCTAGTTATACAAGAAAAAAGGTGGAGAACAGTATAGGAATAAATACCGAACAAGTTGGACATCTTTATAAGCAAAAGGACAGTATAAAAATACAGTAATTTGAAGAACTCCACAGCAAGCTAGCAAGCTAGCAAGCTAACAGTTTACCTTCGTCTCCATGACAACGCAGTGAGTTGTTGTCAAACAAATCAGAGCTATCAAAACAGCTAACTAGTTAGACTAGCTAACTGAAAAAAGTGAAATACAGACAATTGAATATCCTCTTAAATGTACTAGAATATGGATCCCCTCCCCCCTGGTATGGAGGCAATATCCATAGTATATCCAAAGGATATTACTAATGAGAATGGCCGAAAACAATACAAACAAAAGCTTCTAAAAAACAACCCAGAGATACTATATGCCGACTCCTACAAAATTGGAGATGTCAGCAACCTAATCTTCTACAGTGACCATCCCCTCGCCTGGCACAGTGCTATTAAAGCGCACTACCCCTCAACTAAAAAAGACGGGATTTGCAATGGCTGGAAACTAAGAATAAGAGATGAGGAAGAACCAGAGAAAGACATAGCCCACATTAACCTGTACAAAACTGGAACAATAATAGTGCAAGGAAAAGACATTAAACAATTCCAACAAGACTTTTTTAATATTAAAGAGAAGACACAACAGGAGAAGACAGAGAACATCCCCCTCATCCTGGCTGGGGCAGACTGTGCAGATGATGCCCCCCCTCCTGAAGGCCTTATAGAGACCACACAGACCCCCGTGGAAGTCGACCCCAGTGACGAGAGGACGTCTAAACTCTACGCCTCCTTAATGGACATGAGAGAGAGATTCACAGGACTAGAAATTTAACTTGTTCAATGAGAGATGTTGATGAGAGAACTCATCAACATACTACAAACATCACAGACAAAAAACACAGAAAAACAGAGAAAAGTGCCTTTAAACAATCATCAAGCAGCAGAAGAAAGGAAGGGACGACCTCAAGAGAGAAGTGTCTGCACTAAGGATAGAAATGAAAGAACTACAGGAAGAAAGGTTGAGCTATCAGGCCCAGCTGACGGCAATGAGAGAAGAGATAAGAGAGCTGAGGCAGGAAAAAGAGCAAAGAACAAACCAACCCACCTCTGACCTCGACAACAACCTCGACAATATGGGACAAATCAATCCGGACCAACTGAACTCCGCCCTTTGCATAGAACACAACCACCATACCGAGGCCACACCACCTACAGAGGACACACCACCTACAGAGGCCACACCACCATACCGAGGCCACACCACCTACAGAGGCCACACCACCTACAGAGGCCACACCACCTACAGAGGACACACCACCTACAGAGGACACACCACCTACAGAGGACACACCACCTACAGAGGACACACCACCTACAGAGGACACACCACCTACCGAGGACACACCACCTACAGAGGACACACCACCTACAGAGGACACACCACCTACAGAGGACACACCACCTACAGAGGACACACCACCTACAGAGGACACACCACCTACAGAGGACACACCACCTACAGAGGACACACCACCTACAGAGGCCACACCACCTACAGAGGACACACCACCTACAGAGGCCACACCACCTACAGAGGACACACCACCTACAGAGGCCACACCACCTACAGAGGCCACACCACCTACAGAGGCCACACCACCTACAGAGGACACACCACCTACAGAGGCCACACCACCTACAGAGGACACACCACCTACAGAGGCCACACCACCTACAGAGGCCACACACCTACCGAGGACACACACATTCCAGAAATAGTGCTCCTAATCGACTCAAATGGGAAGTACATAGAAGAAAAAAAGCTCTTTCCGAGACACAAAGTTACAAAACTCTGGTGTCCAAACATCCAGGGTGCCCTTGACCTGCTGAATGAAGAAAAGATAGGATCCCCCAGTCACATAATTATTCATACGGGTACTAACGACTTAAGAGTACTGCAAGATAAAGTGGCCACTGCACTTAAAGGTGTGATAGAGAAAGCCACACACACTTTCCCTAACTCAAGAGTAGTGATCTCTACGCTGCTACCAAGAACAGACTTCCACCCTGCCACCATCCAGAGGATTAATGCCAGCACTGTGCACTCAAGCCTAACGTCCAACTGGCCCACCACCCCACACTTGATCTCGACTGTCTGTATGACCAAGTACACCTTTACAAATCAGTCATCCCTACCTTCGCCAAGACACTCAAAGATGTAGCGCTCAATCGAAACCCCAACAACTCCCATAGGAGAAGCATAAGGCCACACAGCCCAACCAGAGCAAGGAGAAGTCTTCCTGGAGCTACAACAAGAGGAGCTGCCACACAGAGGACCTACAGCCAGAGACCCCCCCACAAGACTACAGCACCACCAGACTACAGCACCACCAGACTACAGCACCACCAGACTACAGCACCACCAGACAGACAGACTCCATCAGGACCAGAATACCTACCGTCACAGAGTCCCCACCTCCCGATCCATTCAACCCAAACCAACCCTGGTCAGCCCCAATATCCTCCCCCCCTGACCCTACCTGATCCTCCCCAGTGCCCCCCCAGTGCCTCCCCCCCTGACCCCTACCTGATCCTCCCCCAGTGCCCCCCCCACCCTCTTCAACCCATCCACAGAACGACAAGAGCCCAATCCTGGTCGCCATAGCGACGCTCAAGCTGTGAGTAGAGCAACACACCAAGCCCCATCATCCTGCGAGATGAGGAACATTCAACAGATGCTCAGCATGCTCTGCCAGCATCTTATAGCATAATAACAACAACATATTAGAAATGTTTTATGAATTACAAAGCTTTTACCATATCATGCTGGAATATACAAGGACTGAGGTCCTCTACTTTTGGCCTTAAGAGCAGAAACCCAGATTTTAGTAAAGAAATAAAAAACATAGACATAATTATCCTACAGGAAACTTGGAGTAGAGGCGATGAACCTACTGGTTGCCCCCTAGGTTATAAAGAACTAATAATCCCATCCACTAAATGACCAAGAGTTAGACAGGGAAGGGACTCAGGAGGTATACTCATTTGGTATAGGTCAGACCTAAGTCATGGCATTATATTGATCAAAAAAGGAACATTTCACATTTGGATAGAAATAGATTGCAAAATACTCTCAAATGAGAGAAATGTCTTCTTATGTGCCATTTATATACCCCCAGTAGAATCCCCCTATTTTAAAGAAGAGAGCTTCTCCATATTAGAAGAAGAGATAAGCAACTTCCAAAGCCAGGGAAATGTAATGCTTTGTGGTGACCTAAACTCCAGAACTGGAGAACAACCAGACATCCTTTGCAACCAAGGGGATAAGCATCTACCTTCCCTCAGCCTCAGCTTCCCTAGGTGCCCAGTGAGACTCATCTACCTGGTGGAGACAGCCTCAGCTTCCCTAGGTGCCCAGTGAGACTCATCTACCTGGTGGAGACAGCCTCAGCTTCCCCAGGTGCCCAGTGAGACTCATCTACCTGGTGGAGACAGCCTCAGCTTCCCTAGGTGCCCAGTGAGACTCATCTACCTGGTGGAGACAGCCTCAGCTTCCCCAGGTGCCCAGTGAGACTCATCTACCTGGTGGAGATAGCCTCAGCTTCCCCAGGTGCCCAGTGAGACTCATCTACCTGGTGGAGACAGCCTCAGCTTCCCTAGGTGCCCAGTGAGACTCATCTACCTGGTGGAGACAGCCTCAGCTTCCCTAGGTGCCCAGTGAGACTCAACTACGACAAAATGACTAATAGAAACGGGTCTCAACTACTACAACTGTGTCGCACCCTTGGTCTCTATATAGTCAATGGTAGGCTAAGAGGGGACTCTTACGGAAGGTACACCTTCAGCTCATCTATTGGCAGTAGTACTGTGGACTACTGTATCCCAGACCTCAGCCCAGAGTCTCTCAGAGCATTCACAGTAAGGCCATCCACCCCCCTATCAGACCACAGCAGAATCACACTGTATATGAACAAAGAATTAACTCATCAAGAATCATCTAAAACAAGCAGCCTACATAGCATTAGTAATCGTTACCGATGACGGAAAGATAGCCAAGAACCCTATCAGGATGCTATCCACCAGCCACCAGTACAATCTCTATTGGATCATTTCTTAAACAAAACATTCCCCTGTAATAGTGAAGGTGTCAACGTAGCAATAGAGAACATAAACAACATATTTGATATATCTGCCTCTCTATCTAATCTTAAAACCTCAAACAAAAATCCCAAAAAGGCCAATAATTATAAAGAGAAATGGTTTGACGAGGAATGAGGCAGCTAAGGCTGCCTCATCAAGTGTGCAGTCAAAATTGGAAAAAGCATACAGACTTCTTTGTCCAAGGTCGAGGAGTAAGACAGGGAAGCAGTCTGAGTCCCACCCTCTTTAATATCTACATAAATGGTCTGGCGAGGGAACTAGAACAGTCTGCAGCACCTGGAATCCCTCTCCTGGACACAGAGGTCAAATGCCTCCTCTTTGCAGACGACCTTGTGCTTCTGTCCCCAACCAAGGAGGGACTACAGCAACATCTAGACCTACTGCACAGATTCTGTCAAAATTGGGCCCTTTGACCCCTCTTCCTCTCTTGTCCTCAGGTTTGAGAAGGACATCGAGGACATGCTGGGCCACCGTCCTAACTGGTACTGGAAGATCATGTGGGCGGTGGTGAGCCCCCTGCTCCTCGTGGCTCTCTTCATCTTCTACATCATCAACTACATCCAGGGAGGCACCCCCACCTACCAGGCCTGGGACAAAGACCTGGTACGGACCCCCTTCTCCTCTCCCCACCTCTCCTCCCCTCTTCTCACCTCTCCTCTCTCTCCCCCTCTCCTCTCTCTCCCCTCGCCTCACCTCACCTCTCTCTCTCCCCTCCCCCCTCTCTCACCTCTCCTCTCTCTCCACTCTCCTCACCTCTCCCCTCTCCTCACCTCACCTCTCCCCTCTCCTCCCCTCTTCCTCACCATCCCCTCTCCTCACCTCACCTCTCCCCTCCCCTCTCCCCTCTCCTCTCCTCACCTCCCCTCTCCTCCCCTCTCCTCACCTCCCCTCTCCTCACCTCACCTCACCTCTCCCCTCCCCTCTCCTCACCTCTCCCCTCACCTCACCTCTCCTCACCTCCCCTCTCCTCCCCTCTCCTCACCTCCCCTCTCCTCACCTCACCTCACCTCTCCCCTCTCCTCACCTCTCCCCTCACCTCACCTCTCCTCTCCTCACCTCTCCTCACCTCACCTCTCCCCTCTCCCCTCTCCTCACCTCCCCTCTCCCCTCTCCCCCCTCCCCCCCTCTCCTCACCTCACCTCCCCTCACCTCCCCTCTCCTCTCCTCACCTCCCCTCTCCTCTCCTCACCTCTCCTCTCCTCCCCTCTCCTCCTCCTCTCCTCACCTCTCCCCTCCCCTCTCCTCTCCTCCCCCTCCCCTCCCCTCCCCCTCTCCTCTCCTCCCCTCCCCTCCCCTCCCCTCCCCTCCCCTCTCCTCACATCTCCCTCCCCTCCCCTCACCTCTCCCCTCACCTCCCCTCTCCTCACCTCTCCCCTCTCCTCACCTCTCCTCTCTGTCCCCTCTCCTCCAGGGCAAGTCGGTGGTCCTGGAGTACCCCCCCCTATGCCCAGGCCTTCATCGGCCTGCTGCTGGTGTCCTCTGTCAGCTGCATCCCCCTCTTCGCCCTCTACACCTACTGCCGGAAGAGGCAGGGGGGGGCCGGGGGCCCCGGAGCACCCCATCAGCCTGGGGGCCTCCCCGACCGCTTAGGAGGGCGAGGGGCCGGCAGAGGGGAGGAGGGTGGAAAAGAGGGGGGAGGAGAAGAGGAGGAGGTACACAGGGGTGAAGAAGGGGGAGATTCGGGTGGGGTGGAGGTGCAGGGGGGGAAGGGGAAGAGGGTGAGGTGAAGAGGAGGAGGTGCAGAGGGAGGTTTGTGAGGGGGGAGGTGCAGCAGTGTACCCTCCCCACCCCGGCTGTCTCCAGAAGGTTGTTCCTAAGCACTGTGCCTGGTCTGCATGGTGGGCCTCTACTCACAGTACCCTGGGTGGTATATTTTACTACTATTGTTTACTAAGACAGTAGACTAAGGATCACAGTTGTAAAACACCTTAATATCTGACGTCTTTCTGACCAAGCGATTTAGTGATTTTTTGTTTTGTTTATTTGGTACTGTCTCTAATTGTATCCACAGAAGCACAATAATGTTTGCATTTGGAGGTTTGTGAACTTCCTGCTTGTGTGTGAAGTGACATGTCTTTGTCACCATCGAGCTTTTGATGCGTTGCTCTTCTGTGTGGAACATGTGACGCTACGAACCCTGGAATCAAGGTTCTGTACATATCTGTTACTAGTGTTGCTTGTGTATGGCCACTCCTTTTAAAAGGATTCACACCTGGACAGCTATCATAGTGACAAACTTGATTCCATACTTTTATTACAGTAATGGGAACATTGAGACTATCTTAACCATTAACAATAATTCTGGAAATCTGTAAATATGTTTTATGTTGGTTTGTACTCTGAACAGGATCCTGTGAAATATCCTATTTTACAGTCCAGGACTTACAAGGTGCTTCATGGTGATAACGCTGGTTTCGATTCACACTGGGACCTCTTGGAAAGAAGTCATTTAGAAAGAGTTTAGAACATCTAAAATCACCTGGTGCCAAATGATACGTAGACATGCTTAGTTGAGTATATTATCACAACTGAAGGAATACAAAGAAAAGTTAGTATAAAACAAAATGTAAAAACCTCCTCAAGCTCGTGCCAAAGGATTGCTTTTAGATTGTACATTAATAATCCTTTATAAAGGAAATAATTATTCTGCCATTCCACAGAAAAACTCTGAAGTTAATACCTGGTACAAAATGTAAATGTAAATCACCAAATCATGTATTTGAACAATTTTTAAGAGCGCCAATGTCTTTTGTATCTTGTCTGTTCTCTGGTGCTGTGAACAAACAGAAGGATGTATCTTCACTGGACACTGGGACACAGAAACCCAGCTCCAGGTTTCCCATCTCCGCATTTGCAAAACAAATATTTCTATTTTCAGACAGTGCGACTTCTTGAGCTATTTTGAAGTTGTTTGATTCCCTCGTACCTCTGGTGGACCCGGCGGGCCTGTACTCCCGCCAGGATCCAGCCAGGTGACATCTCAGTGTGAGAGGTTGCTGGACCAGCTTCATACAGTCACATTTAAACCACAAAACGGACTTTGCGAGGGCTGTCAGATGACACACTGTATTTAATACCGCAGGGTCTGTGAAGCTGGGAGCACTTAGTGTTGTTTTATAATTGCTTTGTCAGCGACATCAGAATGTAGTCTTTGTTTCTCGGTCCAGTCCCCCTGGACCAGAGAGAGCAGGAAGGGTTAGGATCCAAACTGTTTCTTGGAACAAGAAAATAATATGGTGTTGAGTTTCCAATAGAATACACAAACATAAATCATATTCTTACTTTAGTTGGATCTTCAGCTCTCTCTCTCCCTGCAGATGTGTGATTAATCATGTCGAGATTAGAGGAAGTAGCCATGTATATTTTTGATATGTCTTGTTTTCTGATCTGTAAAGAAATAAAACGGTTTAGTATTATCTGTACATGACTGGCTCCTTCTGTCTCCCACCTCAGCCTCACTATACAGACGCCCCGGAACAAACCAGAAAAGCTCTTTTTGCACTTGCCGGCCAATCATATAATCCCATTTTCAAAAGTGTTAATGATCAAGCCCAGCAGAAGGCTGGCAGTGCCCCGTTCATCTGAAGCAGGTGTGTTGGAGCAGGGAAACATCTAGAACATGCAGGGCAGGGGGGCCGGGTTGAAGACCACTGGCTTAGATCGTAGTGTGACATTGAGCTGAATGAATTGTCCTTCTTACTGACATTGACAACAACTTAAAAGAATGTATTTATTATAGGCTACGCAGTATAGATTTACTAGACACCTACACAACACCAAATTGTATCAGTGTGAAAAACAATCCTGCCCAGACAACATGTCTCAGTGCATGTTAGGGCAGTGGTCCTCAGGGCGCCCCTGGTCCTCAGGGCGCCCCTGGTCCTCAGGGCGCCCCTGGTCCTCAGGGCGCCCCTGGTCCTCAGGGCGCCCCTGGTCCTCAGGGCGCCCCTGGTCCTCAGGGCGCCCCTGGTCCTCAGGGCGCCCCTGGTCCTCAGGGCGCCCCTGGTCCTCAGGGCGCCCCTGGTCCTCAGGGCGCCCCTGGTCCTCAGGGCGCCCCTGGTCCTCAGGGCGCCCCTGGTCCTCAGGGCGCCCCTGGTCCTCAGGGCACCCCTGGTCCTCAGGGCACCCCTGTCCTGCATGTTTTAGATGTTTCCCTGCTCCAACACACCTGATTCAAATGAATGGGTCGTTATCCAGCTCTGCAGAAGCCTGCTTATGACCATTCATTTGAATCAGGTGTGTTGGAGCAGGGAAACATCTAAAACATGCAGGACAGGGGGGCCCTGAGGACCAGGGTTGGGAACCACTGTGTTAGGGGAAGATCAGCTTATTCTGCTGTTACACCACCCTGAGAGCTGAAGTTAGTTACCCCAGACTGTTACACCACCCTGAGAGCTGAAGTTAGTTACCCCAGACTGTTACCTCACTGTTACACCACCCTGAGGGCTGAAGTTAGTTACCCCAGACTGTTACCTCACTGTTACACCACCATGAGGGCTGAAGTTAGTTACCCCAGACTCACTGTGTAAGGAAAACCTCCCCGAGGGCAGTGGACGATGACGTGGTCCGTTCTGTCTGGACGTCTCGCCAGGGCCAAGTTAAATATTGATTCTTTACACCGTTGTAGCGAACAAACCAAGACGGGCCATTGTTCAGCCACTGCTGACGGCACATTCCTCTGGGAGATCTCCAGTCGGGACAGAACACACTTCTGTCTCCTGTCTTCACATGCAGCAGACCAGCAGCACTCATAGCATCTTCAGTACATGCAGTAAACTGTACCTCTTACAGTAATAGCGTCTTGGATTCCTGCATCGACTATGCCAGTGGTACTATAGTATTCTCTGTTCTTATTTATAGTATGTTGACCTCATTCAGTACACTGTATGTATGCAGGGTATGTTGTATCTAAGCAGTAAACTCTGTACTTTGTCTGTCCTCTACTATCTCTTTCTTTACACTTTCCAATCTAGAACCGGAGGAATACCCAGTGCATGGGGATGATGGTGAAACTAGAGAGAGCAACATGAGTGATTAGAAACATGATGTCTTTATTTCAGAACAATATAGCATTTAACCCCAACAATGCCCTTTGTTAAACCCTGGACAGAGTACAGTTCCTAATCGGCCCACATTCCGTTTCTGTTAATCCTCACAGTATTTACACAGAACGCAACGTTTTACTAATTGGTTTAAGTCTCTCTCCCATGTCTCTCTCTCCCCTTCTGTCTCCCTCCCTCCATCTCTCTCTCCCCTTCTGTCTCCCTCCCTCCATCTCTCTCTCCCCTTCTGTCTCCCTCCCTCCATCTCTCTACCCCCTCTGTCTCTCTCACTTTCCATCTCAGTCTGTCTCTCCTCCATCTCTCCATCGCTCCCTCCATCTCTCTCTCCCCATACTCCCACCCGAGTCTAATCGGAGGTGGCATGTTAAGCCTGCTTTCTCCCCTGGCTTGACCCTCCAGGTTCCAGCCAAAGCCAGCTCAGTTATGTCAAATCCGTGTCCGGAACTGCAAATTAGATACTTAACTTAAACAGACGCAAGTTTCACAAATGGAGGTGGCTAATGTAACTCTTCAACAGAAATTATCGGCAGTCAACTAGTTCCTCATTACCCCGTTTCCCAGATCCGACCTGCTCAGCACATGCCCTGCTCGACACATGCCCTGCTCAGCACATGCCCTGCTCGACACATGCCCTGCTCAGCACATGCCCTGCTCGACACATGCCCTGCTCAGCACATGCCCTGCTCGACACATGCCCTGCTCAGCACATGCCCTGGTCGGCACCTGAATGTTGTTTATTGGCCCCACGTGCCAACTCTGACCAGTTGTCAACTCTTATTGTTCTAATAAATGATATGGCCTCTATAATTAGATGGGTACACATGATCATAAACCCAGCATCCCTTATCTCAGAGGACAGAATGATAACCATCCTGATACCACTATGGAAAATATCTGAATGAGGGCCCTTAACACATTGATAAGACTACAGTCAAATATATATCAGTTTATAAGAATACCTGTTATCAGAATCTTATTAATGACTGCATGTGTCCATAAAGATAACACACACTTCCTTAAGTGCTCCATTCGTGTTCTGAATGCTTCAAACGCTTGACTGTTAAACATGATTAGACTGTGAACTCTCCAGGGCAGTCTGAGGACAAGACTTCAAGACCGTGTTTCTAGAGAGTTCCTCCTTGCTTTCTTTGAAAGTTAAAGTTGGCCTCGTCTGAAAACCTAATGTACCTTGACGCCCAAAACACAGGAGCCTGGTTCTACGAGCTGATCTGAGGCCCAAACAGAGGAGCCTGGTTCTACGTGCTGATCTGAGGCCCAACAGCACAGGTGCCTGGTTCTACATGCTGATCTGAGGCCCAAACAGAGGAGCCTGGTTCTACGTGCTGATCTGAGGCCCAAACAGAGGAGCCTGGTTCTACGTGCTGATCTGAGGCCCAAACAGAGGAGCCTGGTTCTACGAGCTGATCTGAGGCCCAAACAGAGGAGCCTGGTTCTACATGCTGATCTGAGGCCCAAACAGAGGAGCCAGGTTCTACGTGCTGATCTGAGGCCCAAACACAGGAGCCTGGTTCTACGTGCTGATCTGAGGTTGTTTGTGGCGTTGCAGGAGGGAATGCAGGGGGGCTGGATGGCTGGATTAGGTCATGTGGCACATGGGGTCAAACTTCCAAGTGATTTGAACGCGGCAGGTCTATCTTCATCAAGGAGTCCTGCAGCCAGGATCTCTGATTCATCTCTGATAAAAGCACAGGAGCGGTTTCAGTATATAAGCAAAACAGAACCAGCAGTCATTCATGATCAGTCATCATCTGCCAGTTTAATGTTGGACCATCGAACTGTAAGTCTGGACCATCACAGCTGAAGAGCCAAGACACGTGGCAGAGATCATCCATGTGATTATAACAATATGACATATTCTTTGTAGTTTCTTTAAATTACATAGTCAGATGAGCGGGTGTGACCCAGGCAGGTGGATCATCCCCACCCTCTGGTTTCAGTTGTTATTTCCATGGAGACGAGGAGACGTTTGGCTGCCGTTCTCCAGTCCAGACGCAGGCTGCTGCGCTAGCTACTCAACAGGAATCAGCCGCAGTGACTGTGTGAAAACCTAACCCTTCTCTCTCATTGGACAGTTAATTGAGGGAGGCCAAAGCCTTGGCCAATCACAGGGCTACCTTTAACCTAAGACACTGCAGATCGGTCAATACGGACCAATCAGGTGCAAGGGCACAAATACCTAGCATGGCAACAGTACAGGGAGGTGACATGATGTTGGCAACATTTAACAAACAACCAAAAGAAAAGGCAAAAATGATCAAAATGGAGAAACCCAGAACCCAGTTCCCTTGGTGCCCTGCTGTGTGCTCGCAGCAGCAGGGACATGTGTTCCATGTCTGGAGCTATGGGTTCCACGGTTCAATGTGGAACTGGGTGTTCCGGTGGGTTCTCTGGACAGGGTGGAGCCTGTCCTGCCCGCGCAGCGTCTGTGTGGGGAGCAGCAGGCCAGTGACACGTCTCTGGGTCGCCCAGCATCGTTCAACACGTGACCTTGATCTGGCCCCGCCCTCTCCTCCTCCCTCCTCATCCAGCACCTCCTCCTCCTCCTCCCCTTCCTCCTGCGGGGTCAGTACAGGCTCCAGGCCCGCTGATGATGGGGGTGGAGCGATGAGGAGGAGGAGGACATGTGGGCGGGGCCAAGCTGCTCTCCACACACACACATTCAGTCCATCTTCTCCTTCTGCACCAGCTTGGGCGCGTCCACAAAGTCCCGGCCGTTGAAGAGGATGACGCCCCCGGTCACCACGCTGGCCGAGCCCCAGAACAACACGTAGGCCAGCGTCTCTGTCCACGTGTCACCTGGGGGGAGGGGAGGAGGGGAGGGGGGGTCACCGTCAGTCTACGGGGTCTGAAACACTTAGATTTTACGATTATAGTTCAATATTGTCTTCATATGCGTGTGTGTGGAGGTGACTGTGTGTGTGTGTGGAGGTGACAGTGTGTGTGTGTTCGGAGGTGACAGTGTGTGTGTGTGTTTGGGGGTGACACTGTGGCTCTGCATGTGTATGAAGTCAGGTCATCTTACCAGCCATCAGCAGGCAGATGATACACATTGAGAACGCTACCACCATGATGATGGGCAACTGGAGGAGAGGAGGAAGGGAGGAGGAGGATCATGGAGGAGGAGAAGGTGGAGGAGAGGAGGAGAAGAGACAGGTTAGCCACAGTTGTTAACCTGACACTGCTTCAGATCAACACCACACTCCATAAGCAACACGACAACCAATCAGATCTCACCGTCAGGAACTTCCAGTCTTTGGGTTCGTGGAGGGGCGTGGTCATGTCTGCCTCGTCTACGGCGTAGTTGCCTAGGAACAGGTCGATGGAGTCCTGCCAGGGAGAGGAGGGGCTTGATGACGCTCATAGGACACACTGACAACACACAAGCACGCACACACACAGACAGGTACACGTACACACGCACACCACAGGTACACACACACACAGGTACACGCACCTGTCTGAAACCATCTGAGAAGTTGTTCTTGTAGTATCTGATCATGGAGTTCCATCCATCCATCACCAGCCCCCACTGAGTTCTCTTCCCTGTCCTGGAGCACACACACACACACACACACACACAGGTTATCTTCCCTGTCCTGGAGCACACACACACACACAGGTTATCTTCCCTGTCCTGGAGCACACACACACACACACACACACACAGGTTATCTTCCCTGTCCTGGAGACCAGCACAGGACTAGCAGTCAACCCACACACACAAATACACACACACAAATACACACACACACACTCAGACTTGTAACTAATACACACACACGGAAGCTCTCAGACTCTAGACACACACATGTGCCCTGCTCACCTGGTGAAGTCTGTTTTCAAAGCGCCCGTTCCTGCGTACTGTTTGGCACACGCATTAGCATTATCTGCCCAAGCTGCAGAGGGAGGGAGAGGGGGAGAGGATGAGAGGGAGGGAGGATGAGTAAGGGAGAGAGAGGGATGAGAGGGAGGGGATGAGAGGCAGGGAGAGGATGAGGGAGAGGTATCAAATGAGGAGGTGAGAAGAGCAGGAGAAGATGGAGCCGATGGTCAGCCAGCTCTCTACTGAAGCTCACCGTTCTTGTAGATCTTCTCAAAGTCCGCCTGCTCCTCGATGCTCTGACCCCCATACAGCACGCCCAGCCTCTGGGGACAGGAGACAGCACACAGGTCACAGGGTGACAGGGGCGCAGGGTGACGGGGGCACAGGGTGACAGGGGCACAGGGCGACGGGGGCGCAGGGCGACGGGGGCGCAGGGCGACGGGGGCGCAGGGTGACGGGGGCACAGGGTGACGGGGGCACAGGGTGACGGGGGCACAGGGTGACAGGGGCACAAGGGTGACGGGGGCACAGGGTGACGGGGGCACAGGGTGACAGGGGCGCAGGGTGACAGGGGCGCAGGGTGACAGGGGCACAGGGTGACGGGGGCGCGGGGTGACAGGGGCACAGGGTGACGGGGGCACAGGGTGACAGGGGCACAGGGTGACGGGGGCGCAGGGTGACAGGGGCACAGGGTGACGAGGGCACAGGGTGACGGGGGCACAGGGTGACAGGGGCAGAGGTCAAGGGGGTCTTTCAGGTAGCATGTGGAGTCAGGCCTACTACACCCGGTTGCGGCTGAACAATGTATCAGCCACTTTCACGGCGCCCATGTAGAGACAGAAGTGACATGCCGTCGTGTAAATAAGATAAATAACATAAGGCCATTTAGTTTGTTTAATAAAAGAGCAAGCTAGACCTGTTTTATAGAAAAGGTAACCTTAAATGACTTATTTTGTGATCGGGCACTATATATATATATAAATAAAAAAGCTTACGTACCTCATGCCCAGACCTAGTACAGAAGCTAAATCTAAATTGAGCGGAAGTACGTAGGAGGGCAGAGCCAGGCTAGGGCTGGGCGAGATGAGTAAAAAATGATCACGATAGATATTTATATTTCCATTCGATAACGATAATTAAGACGATAGACCACAGATCCGTAGTAGCAGCAAAATAAGTCTCTTCCTCAACTTTTCCCTAAACTCTGCAAAAGGTTTAGGCAGCGCGGTGTGAGAGAAATGTTTGCGGCCACGGAGTACGTACCTGGGGTCAAGTAAACTCACACTTCCTGCATGTTCCAACGAGTGATTTTGCTTCAGGTGGTAAAACAGGTTTGTCGCTACAAGACTTGGCAGCCACCTGTTTACGACCACCTTTTTATCAATCATTTCTTCGTTGGAAGTTGCTCCCTTGCCATGGCTATCGCTGCCACTGTTTTCGGCAATAAGACTTATTTTCCGCGGTTAATATTAGCTACTCCACTCGAGGTGCTCAGTGTATTTTAGTGGGTGTATACCATTCCTCCACAGCTTCCTGCTGCACCACAGAAATTAAATGGACTGCTGTTCCTAATTATTCTCTATCCGATTATTCTCTATCAACATTATTGAAAATGAATTAATGAAATTACTTTGACAATATTTTATTTATCGATTTATGGCCCAGCCCTTAATGAGTGGCTCCGGGGATACATAACGCATTAATCAAATCTAAACGGTCCTGTTTGTACTGTCTGGGAAACACAGAGCGTTCATCGCCTCTTTCCAGAGAAATCCTGTTCAAACTGTGCACTGCTGATCCTTCATTTCCTGCTTTACCCTCCACATGCACCATCTGCATGTCGCGTCGGTTAACAGCGTCAGCTGAATAAACTGTAAATGTTTATTTCTCTCTCCAACTTTCCTACCTCGTTAACCTAAGATGGGTGTTGACAGACAAGTTCATCCCATGTTGACCTTTGACCTCTGTTATCGCTGTGGGTCAAACAGCCTGGCCTCCCACCTCCCAAACACGACCCCTGACCCGAGCGGGATGACTGGAGTGTTTACGGTCGCTGGAGTCTGGCAGTAAACCCATCTGCAGGTACCATAACACGCTTTACAATCCCCCCGCACAGATACAGACTGAACATATTCAAAGTCCACTATTGTAGACACACACTGAGAATCATTCACTCCTGGTGAGGGGGAGGATTGGCTGGGGTGGAGGAGGAGGGGCTGGGGGGGGAGGAGGGGCTGGGGGAGGATAGGATGAGGGGCTGGTGGAGGAGGAGGGGCTGGGGGGGAGGAGGGGCTGGTGGAGGAGGAGGGGCTGGGGGGGAGGAGGGGCTGGTGGGGAGGAGGGGCTGGTGGAGGAGGAGGGGCTGGGGGTGAGGAGGGGCTGGGGAGGAGGAGGGGCTGGGGGAGGAGGAGGAGGGGGAGCTGGGGGAGGAGGAAGGGCTGGGGTGGAGGAAGGGCTGGGGGGGAGGAGGGGGAGCTGGGGGAGGAGGGGCTGGGGAGGAGGAGGGTGACTAACAGTCTTGAGAGACTGGAGAGATGGGGACTGGTCTAGCTTCAGTCCCTGGTAGGATCACCCCTTGGCTAGGGGTTGTCAGTGTAACTGCGGTGTTGGTTAGGGGTTGTCAGGGTAACTGGGGTACGGGTGGTATCCATGGCGATACCCACCTCCAGCTGAGATTGCAGAGAGCGCCGAGCCAGCAGGCTCTGAATCACGTTTGTCCGGTCCAGACAATCCATACAGTTACTCCGGAACATTCCCTCCTGCTGCACCAAAACCTTCCCCTCAGAGTCCACCAGGAAGTACCTGTCACACAAGAAGTAGGAGTCACACACAGGAAGTACCTGTCACACAGGAACTAGGGGTCACACACAGGAAGTACCTGTCACACAGGAACTAGGGGTCACACACAGGAAGTACCTGTCACACAGGAACTAGGGGTCACACACAGGAAGTACCTGTCACACAGGAACTAGGGGTCACACACAGGAAGTACCTCTCACACAGGAACTAGGGGTCACACACAGGAAGTACCTGTCACACAGGAACTAGGGGTCACACACAGGAAGTACCTGTCACACAGGAACTAGGGGTCACACACAGGAAGTACCTCTCACACAGGAACTAGGGGTCACACACAGGAAGTACCTGTCACACAGGAACTAGGGGTCACACACAGGAAGTACCTGTCACACAGGAACTAGGGGTCACACACAGGAAGTACCTGTCACACAGGAACTAGGGGTCACACACAGGAAGTACCTGTCACACAGGAACTAGGGGTCACACACAGGAAGTACCTGTCACACAGGAACTAGGGGTCACACACAGGAAGTACCTCTCACACAGGAACTAGGGGTCACACACAGGAAGTACCTGTCACACAGGAACTAGGGGTCACACACAGGAAGTACCTGTCACACAGGAACTAGGGGTCAAACACAGAAGTACCTGTCACACACAGGAAGCATTCTTAGTTCCCCTTACCCAAACTCTTCCTGCATCTCTGCCACCATGTCCACCAGTATCTGCAGACGATGCCAGCGCATCCGACTGCACTCCTTATGGAAGTCGAACGCTATGTATCTACACAGAGAGAAACAGGGCAAACGCTATGTATCTACACAGAGAGAAACAGGGCAAACGCTATGTATCTACACAGAGAGAAACAGGGCAAACGCTATGTATCTACACAGAGAGAAACAGGGCAAACGCTATGTATCTACACAGAGAGAAACAGGGCAAACGCTATGTATCTACACAGAGAGAAACAGGGCAAACGCTATGTATCTACACAGAGAGAAACAGGGCAAACGCTATGTATCTACACAGAGAGAAACAGGGCAAACGCTATGTATCTACACAGAGAGAACCGGGGGCAAACGCTATGTATCTACACAGAGAGAACCGGGGGCAAACGCTATGTATCTACACAGAGAGAACCGGGGGCAAACGCTATGTATCTACACAGAGAGAACCGGGGGCAAACGCTATGTATCTACACAGAGAGAAACAGGGCAAACGCTATGTATCTACACAGAGAGAAACAGGGCAAACGCTATGTATCTACACAGAGAGAACCGGGGCAAACGCTATGTATCTACACAGAGAGAACCGGGGGCAAACGCTATGTATCTACACAGAGAGAACCGGGGGCAAACGCTATGTATCTACACAGAGAGAACCGGGGGCAAACGCTATGTATCTACACAGAGAGAACCGGGGGCAAACGCTATGTATCTACACAGAGAGAACCGGGGGCAAACGCTATGTATCTACACAGAGAGAACCGGGGGCAAACGCTATGTATCTACACAGAGAGAACCGGGGGCAAACGCTATGTATCTACACAGAGAGAACCGGGGGCAAACGCTATGTATCTACACAGAGAGAACCGGGGCAAACGCTATGTATCTACACAGAGAGAACCGGGGGCAAACGCTATGTATCTACACAGAGAGAACCGGGGGCAAACGCTATGTATCTACACAGAGAGAACCGGGGGCAAACGCTATGTATCTACACAGAGAGAACCGGGGGCAAACGCTATGTATCTACACAGAGAGAACCGGGGGCAAACGCTATGTATCTACACAGAGAGAACCGGGGGCAAACGCTATGTATCTACACAGAGAGAACCGGGGGCAAACGCTATGTATCTACACAGAGAGAACCGGGGGCAAACGCTATGTATCTACACAGAGAGAACCGGGGGCAAACGCTATGTATCTACACAGAGAGAACCGGGGGCAAACGCTATGTATCTACACAGAGAGAACCGGGGGCAAACGCTATGTATCTACACAGAGAGAACCGGGGGCAAACGCTATGTATCTACACAGAGAGAACCGGGGGCAAACGCTATGTATCTACACAGAGAGAACCGGGGGCAAACGCTATGTATCTACACAGAGAGAACCGGGGGCAAACGCTATGTATCTACACAGAGAGAACCGGGGGCAAACGCTATGTATCTACACAGAGAGAACCGGGGGGCAAACGCTATGTATCTACACAGAGAGAACCGGGGCAAACGCTATGTATCTACACAGAGAGAACCGGGGGCAAACGCTATGTATCTACACAGAGAGAACCGGGGGCAAACGCTATGTATCTACACAGAGAGAACCGGGGGCAAACGCTATGTATCTACACAGAGAGAACCGGGGGCAAACGCTATGTATCTACACAGAGAGAACCGGGGGCAAACGCTATGTATCTACACAGAGAGAACCGGGGGCAAACGCTATGTATCTACACAGAGAGAACCGGGGGGCAAACGCTATGTATCTACACAGAGAGAACCGGGGGCAAACGCTATGTATCTACACAGAGAGACCGGGGGCAAACGCTATGTATCTACACAGAGAGAACCGGGGGCAAACGCTATGTATCTACACAGAGAGAACCGGGGGCAAACGCTATGTATCTACACAGAGAGAACCGGGGGCAAACGCTATGTATCTACACAGAGAGAACCGGGGGCAAACGCTATGTATCTACACAGAGAGAACCGGGGGCAAACGCTATGTATCTACACAGAGAGAACCGGGGGCAACACAACGGAAAGAAAGATTCATCTGATCTGTTCAAGTTCTCCACTTGTGAGGAGGCCAGATGCTGGCACGCACACTCTTAACTGGACAGATGCTGGCACGCACACTCTTAACTGGACAGATGCTGGCACGCACACTCTTAACTGGACAGATGCTGGCACGCACACTCTTAACTGGACAGATGCTGGCACGCACACTCTTAACTGGACAGATGCTGGCACGCACACTCTTAACTGGACAGATGCTGGCACGCACACTCTTAACTGGACAGATGCTGGCACGCACACTCTTAACTGGACAGATGCTGGCACGCACACTCTTAACTGGACAGATGCTGGCACGCACACTCTTAACTGGACAGATGCTGGCACGCACACTCTTAACTGGACAGATGCTGGCACGCACACTCTTAACTGGACAGATGCTGGCACGCACACTCTTAACTGGACAGATGCTGGCACGCACACTCTTAACTGGACAGATGCTGGCACGCACACTCTTAACTGGACAGATGCTGGCACGCACACTCTTAACTGGACTTACTTGACCATGCCGTTGCCCAGGCTAGACACCATCTTGTTGAAGGCCAGTTCTAGAGGCTTCTCTGAGCCCTTCTGGTTTATCTGGGAAGCAGAGCAGACAAGGAGCAAACTCTGAGATGTGTGTGTACACTGTGTGATGAAAGAGGGTTACAGCTCGAGAGATGTGAGTGTGTGTGATGAGAGGTCTCCAGTTGTGTGTGTGTGCGGGAATCAGGCTATTAATCAGAAGGTTGCCGGTTCGATTCCCGGCCGTGCGGTATTACGTTGTGTCCTTGGGCAAGGCACTTCACCCTACTTGCCTCGGGGCAAGAGTTAGTTCTAGCTATAAACAATTATTACATGGCTGAATAGTCGATTCTGTTGGCCTACAATAAACATTTCACTATTCTAACAAACCTGGCATTGGATTTGTCAAACGCATTCTGGTAGATTCATTTTCGCGCACATGCACGGCTTTCAGGTGGTGAAAAAGATTGCTAGTGTTTCCACCGTTGGCTAGCACAATTCGACGACACAAGTTACAGAGTAGGCTACTGTTTGTTGTTGGTCGATGTCGGATAACTTGAAACCAAACAATTTCCAAACGACAGAAGAGGCCCCCTTTTTTACAAATTCTTCTTCGTCCGGCAAATCAACCCCCCTGGCGTTATTTTCAGACATCATTAACGCTTGCTTACACTTGCCAACAAAAGCAGTTTACTCATATGAATGTTTGCTTCCTCTGGAGTTGCGCTAGCTTGTTTGTTGACTTTCATTGGCTGGGACAATGTGTGCAGCGCATGCTGCATGGTTTTTGTTGTTATAAAATTTGAACTAGCCCACTAGGCAGTATCACTTGACTTATATTTTACACCAAACAGAAACACTTTACTTAATACATTTATTAATATATCATGATATGGCAAAATCCATATCATGGCACAACGCAATACCGGTATTGGTGTTCATACCGCTGTACCACCCACCCCTAGTGTGTACCAGCAAGTAGGTACCAGCAGGTAGGTACCAGCAGGTAGGGTTAGAGACTCACCAGGTTCAGGATGGCCTGCTTCCCATACAGGATGATCTGAGAGTCAAAGTGTCTCTGAAAGCCGTCCAGCTGCAAGACAAACACAAGCGGCACTGTCACACACACCTCCACCTGCCCTGTCACACACACACCTCCACCTGCCCTGTCACACACACACCTCCACCTGCCCTGTCACACACACACCTCCACCTGTCCTGTCACACACACACCTCCACCTGCCCTGTCACACACACACCTCCACCTGCCCTGTCACACACACACCTCCACCTGTCCTGTCACACACACACCTCCACCTGCCCTGTCACACACATACCTCCACCTGCCCTATCACACACACACCTCCACCTGTCCTGTTACACACACACACACCTCCACCTGCCCTGTCACACACACACACCTCCACCTGCCCTGTCACACACACCTCCACATGCCCTGTCACACACACACCTCCACCTGCCCTGTCACACACACACCTCCACCTGTCCTGTCACACACACACACCTCCACCTGCCCTGTCACACACCTCCACCTGCCCTGTCACACACACCTCCACATGCCCTGTCACACACACACACCTCCACCTGCCCTGTCACACACACACCTCCACCTGCCCTGTCACACACACACACCTCCACCTGCCCTGTCACACACACACACCTCCACCTGCCCTGTCACACACACACCTCCACCTGCCCTGTCACACACACACACCTCCACCTGCCCTGTCACACACACACACACCTCCACCTGTCACACACCTCCACCTGTCCTGTTACACACACACCTCCACCTGTCCTGTTACACACCTCCACCTGTCCTGTTACACACACACACACCTCCACCTGTCCTGTTACACACCTCCACCTGTCCTGTCACACACACCTCCACACCTGACCACCACCTCCACCTGCCCTGTCAGTGTGTCAGCTGGCAGACAGTCTGACAGCTCCTCTTCCCCTGCGTTAGCGTTAGCGTAGCAACAGGGAACTTACGTGGTTGATGGTTTTGCTGATCTGTGGTTTGGGTTTGTACTTCAGGTTGGGCCTCTGGGACCAGTAGAAGGGGATGGATCCACGAGTCTGGGAAGGACCACAGGCAGACCACATGTTAGTCCTTCTATCAGCCACATGTTAGTCCTTCTATCAGCCACATGTTAGTCCTTCTATCAGCCACATGTTAGTCCTTCTATCAGCCACATGTTAGTCCTTCTATCAGTCACATGTTAGTCCTTCTATCAGTCACATGTTAGTCCTTCTATCAGTCACATGTTAGTCCTTCTATCAGCCACATGTTAGTCCTTCTATCAGCCACATGTTAGTCCTTCTATCAGCCACATGTTAGTCCTTCTATCAGTCACATGTTAGTCCTTCTATCAGCCACATGTTAGTCCTTCTATCAGTCACATGTTAGTCCTTCTATCAGCCACATGTTAGTCCTTCTATCAGTCACATGTTAGTCCTTCTATCAGCCACATGTTAGTCCTTCTATCAGTCACATGTTAGTCCTTCTATCAGTCACATGTTAGTCCTTCTATCAGCCACATGTTAGTCCTTCTATCAGCCACATGTTAGTCCTTCTATCAGCCACATGTTAGTCCTTCTATCAGCCACATGTTAGTCCTTCTATCAGTCACATGTTAGTCCTTCTATCAGCCACATGTTAGTCCTTCTATCAGTCACATGTTAGTCCTTCTATCAGTCACACACTTTGATCTAGAGACCCCCCCGTAAGGGGGGATTCGAACCCGGGACATCTGCTGTAAAAATGTTCTGCCACTGACCCAGTTATTTCACAACCAAATGAATTCAGCCATCAGACACATACTGTATGAGTCATTCCTTATACTTACCCCTCACTCATATCCTCCTGCCCACCAGTACATGCCATGACAGGTTCAGCTAAGGGAGTGTTGTGGAAAGCTTTTCCTGTGAAAACCCCTCCGGTAAGAGACCTGGGGCCTTGCGTAAGAGACTTGCGTACGCACGTAAAGTTTGCGTACGCTGGTTTTCACACACACGGTGTGTGTGTGTCTACATTTACTTGACGTGAGAATGTGCGGGCCGTCCGCAAAGTCTTGTCTGGCTCTGTAACTTGGCGAATATTAACTGAAAAGTGCCGAAACTCACCAAACATAACTGCTGACTCCTCCCCCTGTATGGTAACTCCTCCCCCTGCGTGGTGACTCCTCCCCCTGTATGGTAACTCCTCCCCCCGCGTGGTGACTCCTCCCCCTGTATGGTGACTCCTCCCCTCCAGCTGTTGGTCCCAGGGGAGCTGGGCTGCTGTGTGGCACTCACCTGCAGGAAGGACGCCTTGCCCCCGTTGTACTGAACGATCTGCTCTGTCTCCACAAAGTTAGCAGCGTGGCCCTCCGAGTCGATGCCTAAGGACACACACACACACACAGGCACGGACATCATTCACTTACCAGACACAGCAGAAGATCTAGGATGAGAAGTGCGTTGGTTCTGACAGTGTTTCAGAGCGTAAGAGAGCAGGCTGTGTTTACCTCTGACGTAGTAGCGAACCCCAGCCCTGAAACAGCTCCTCCTGGAGATGATGTTCCACTCAAACACCTTCCCGTTGATGCAGCAACACTTCATAGTCATGACTGGAAAACGTGGAGGTCAAGGACACACACACACACCAAGACTAGCTCCTCGCTGTCAGTGAACGGCGTGTTTCAGGAGAAACGCACACAAGACAAAACTGTTGGGATGACATCCAGCCTTTTCCTCAAACAAGCTTTGAAAATTCACATTTTCTGACTTTCTTTAATACACAGCGCCCCCCGGTGCTGAAAAAAGCTAATAGCATATATGATTGTCTCTTGAGTTTGGTAGCTCAGTAACAAACTGCTGAGAAAATATCAGCCAAGACTGGGAAGGGAAAAGTCCCCTGGGTTGAATAACAATCTGAAGCAGGTTTAGTGAATGATTAAAATACACTGTATATCTGAGAGACTTAAACTGAAGCTTCTTAGCCGTTGAAAGAAAACGACCAGAGGTGTACAAGTCAGATTAACAGTCTTTAGGTTCATATACAAACACAAGACAAGAAAACCTACAAGTCTACAGTTTCAGAGAACTGTATAAGGTCAAGTTATGAGGTACAAAGTATCAAGTTATAACGCGGTTATCTGAATGAGAGCACTTGAGAATGGCTGAAGTGTTTACGGGCATTCGGGCCGTACAGGAAATGGTGACGAGTGTGACGCTGTGTTGATCTGGTTTAGGGCGCCTGCTAGAAAGGATACAGCCGTGCATCATGGGAAACACGAACCTGTGCAGCTGTGGAGAGAAGAGCACAGCTCAGTCTGGGGGCTCCACTGGACGCTCCACGTTTACATTCATTTAGCGGACGCTTTGATTCAAAACGATGTACGAATATCGCATGTAGAAAGTTTGGCACAGTGTGTTAGTGGTCAGAGTCAAGGGCCAGCCTGCTACCAGCTCTACCGCAGAATAACAGACAGCAGATGTGTGTGAATATGTTTCAGTGTTTACTAATGATGATATTCATAACGATAATAATATCATCATATTCAGTGGTGGACAGCAAGTCTGAGGTAGGGTGTTGCTAGGTAGGATAGACGTGTGAGATAACTGAGGTAGCGTGTTGCTAGGTAGGCTAGACTTGTGAGGTAACTGAGGTAGGGTGTTGCTAGGTAGGATAGACTTGTGAGGTAACTGAGGTTGCGTGTTGCTAGGTAGGATAGACTTGTGAGGTAACTGAGGTAGGGTGTTGCTAGGTAGGATAGACGTGTGAGGTAACTGAGGTAGCGTGTTGCTAGGTAGGATAGACTTGTGAGGTAACTGAGGTAGGGTGTTGCTAGGTAGGATAGACGTGTGAGGTAACTGAGGTAGCGTGTTGCTAGGTAGGATAGACGTGTGAGGTAACTGAGGTAGCGTGTTGCTAGGTAGGATAGACGTGTGAGGTAACTGAGGTAGGGTGTTGCTAGGTAGGATAGACGTGTGAGGTAACTGAGGTAGCGTGTTGCTAGGTAGGATAGAGGGCAGATTGTTCCACTACCTCTGGTTGGGTCATGAAGTCTCTCAGAAGGTGACCGTTCCACACGAAGCGCTGATCAGCCTGGGGGAGGGAACACACTGTCACACAACATCTACAGCCGAGCTGAGTTTTCATAAGAGGTTAGTAGTTTCCTGTTTCAAAACAACAACTGAAGCTTTTCCTTGACGAGTTCTCTCTCTCTCTTTCTCTGGTGTCTCTCTCCCATCCATACGTCCCTCCCTCTCTTTTCCTCCTGTCACTCTCTCCTTCCCTCCTTTTTCTCCTTCCCTCCCCTCACAATCTCCTCACCCCTCCTTCCCTCCACTCTTGGCCTCCTCCCCTCTCTCACCCTCTGCTCCCCTCCCTTCTCTCCCCTCCACTTCCCTCCCCTCTCACCCTCTCCCCTCTCTCACCCTCCCCTCCCCCCCTCTCTCCACTCACCCTCCCCTCTCTCCTCTCACCCTCCCCTCTCTCCTCTCCCCCTCTCTCCTCTCACCCTCTCCCCCTCTCTCCTCTCACCCTCCCCTCTCTCCTCTCACCCTCTCCCCCTCTCTCCTCTCACCCTCTCCAGTAGACTCATCTCCTGGAACTCAGGGCTGGTGTTGGCAAGGCGCTGTAGCGAGTGAGTCAGGTCGTAGTCTGTGGCGAAGTAGAATCCGTCTGTGTTCAGCACGCTGTTTATCATGGCCAGGAAGGCCTTGTTGTCTTGCATCTGCCAGGGAGGGTCAAGGGTCAAACATTTATTCAGGAATGTTTACAAACAGAACTGAAATGGCTAAATGACTTTGGTCAGACTTGCTGCCACTCACAACAATCTGTGCATTTAGCAATTGCTTTAATCCAAAGATACAATCTGCAGTCAAATGAAACTATATGCATGTGAGACTTGATCTACCGGTTAGGATGAACATATTCCCATGGAAACTGTTCTGTTTCTCCCCAACGCCCCACAACCTGGGCCAGTCTGAGTGGTGTCTGCAGATTCTACTTCACCTGGTTGTCTGTTAAGTGCAGAACGGTCTTCTTGTATGAGATGACTTCACAGTCCAGGGTCTTCCACACTGCATGTCCCAGCAGATCGCCCACCTTCTTCTTCTTGGTGATGACGATGAGATACATGCCTAGCAAGGAGGGAAACAAACTGTCAATACAGATACCAACACGAATACCACACGATTAAATAAAGTGTATACTTAAAAATATATAAACACAAAAACCTCATCATCTCTCCCTCTCCTGAAATTGTTCCATATATAATTTGTTTACATAGGGAGGAGAAATTACCTACCGGCCACAAGTCGAATGGTTCCCATGACGCCGCATATGGGCCTTGTTACAGCTGAAGGGGGAACGTCTTTCCTCACTTGTGGAGACGGATGACAGAAAACCGCCAATCAGCAATGCAAAACCAGCGGTGGCATTTGCATCAACTCAAGCAATATCACTGTCATGATGATTCAGCGCACGAGCTTTCTCATATAAGCTTAAATTGTATGTCAACAGCACTATGATATTGAAACCAGGGGAGGTTTTGTGGCAATTGTAAATCATTATAAACATGGCCCCAGCTTGCCCCCCCCTCCCAGTTAAAATGGTCTAGATTAGAATTTCCCCTGATCGAAACGTTATCGAACTACAACAGCATTGCCTACCTGTAAGGGTCATTTCAGTGGACACCCTGTCAATGGCAAGAACATCATTGCAGCCGTCATCACAAGCTTCGATGTAAAACTTCTCAGGGGTTGTGTGCCTACGAAGGGACAGAGCGTGAAAGTCACGGAGAAAGTAATGTAGTAGACGCTACATTATCATGATGACAGATGTTGAAAGTAGCCTGTAACTCGATTGCTAACTAACTACCCCGTTTAATTGAAACTGGGATGTTAGCTGAAGTAGTCACAGGCACCGGCAAAAACGCAGTGATCTGTAGCATGTAGCTAGCATTAGCCTGTCCAAAAAGGTTTTACTTACCCGATTATGGATCGAGTAATAAGAACAAGAGGCAGGCTAATTACCTATGTATATCAGATTTTGCATAATTTAGTTTAAACGGGCATTTAGGACATACGCACGCTAGCCATGTAGCTTAGCTTCCTAAATGGCCAGCGCAGGAACTGCAAGCCCGTTCGTTAGCACTATAGGCTAGTTAGCTTAGCTAGCTAGCTAACGTTCCATGTACAGTATACTATGCTGCTAGCTGCAAACCGTGCTGTTCGTCGCATGTCATCTGAGCATATGTTTCAAAGTCGTATACCAAGACTGAAATCAGATTGTTCTGATTTAGAAAGCGCAGTTGCTGTGAATAAAAGTATTCAAGACTTACAGGTTGAAGCTCTTAAAGGCGGTCGCCATCTTTGCTTCGGACGGTGTATGTCTGACCTGTGTGACGTGTCACAAAGCTTGCTAGCTAAGCATCTTGGAGAGCGGAGGATGAAAAGTTTGGTTATTGCCACACAATTGCTTGTTAACAAGATCAAAGAAGTCTCTTTCAGAATGATCCATAAGTATAACCCTGCAAATCATTACATACAAAAAACTGAAAAGAGACATCAACGTTGCTTGTACATTTTGTGTTGAGCATCCAGAAACAGTTTGTCATTTTGTCATTTTTTGGGGCATTGTATATATGTAAAACGTTTATGGAAGGATATTCACAGTTTTATAATTGTTAATATTCTTGATTACTTTAGTTTTTTTTGTGGGAGAATGTGCTACTCGGGTTCTTTAACCATAGTAAAGATAAAGATAAACAATTTTACCTTGTAAATCTAATTGTGCTGATGGCTAAATTTCATATTCATAAGTGTAAATTCACAAATAAAAAGCCACTCTTCTGTTTTCGATAGGGAATTTGAGCAGTACATTAAGACCATTTTACACTCTTCTAATAAGAAAGCTGTTAAAACCTTTAATGTATTTGTATAATATATCACCTTAGCAAATGTAATCGCTATTTGTTTGTATACTGCTTGTTTGTATACTGCTTGTTTGTATACTGCTTGTTTGTATACTGATCTTTCTACAATAAAAAAAGAAAAGAAAAAAGAGATCGGAGGATGCCCTGTACTTGTCAACACAAGCCAAGAGAATGCATGACTGTGGGGCTTAATCCTGCTGAGAGGCAGGCAGCTGAAACAGCAGCATTACTACATGTGATGGAACAGCAACAACATAACAACAATGTAACAGACATGCGAAGCAAGATTAACAATAATCTGATGTATTTGTTATATATATATTTATCACCTGAACGGCATGGGATCCACAGTTGCAGACCATGGACTCTCCAAACAGCGGTCTGTCCATGGGCCTGCATGGAACATTTCTCAATCTGAAACTTTCAGAATAGTCAGTGCCGCTGCTAGCCATTTTGGTGCCCTAAGCATAATTCCCTTATGATTGAGCATTGAGCAGGATTCAGAACACGGCGGCCCACCTGGTCTTCAATCTACCCAGACGCTCCCATGTTACCCCGCTCCTCATCTCCCTCCACCTGGTCTTCAATCTACCCAGACGCTCCCATGTTACCCCGCTCCTCATCTCCCTCCACCTGGTCTTCAATCTACCCAGACGCTCCCATGTTACCCCGCTCCTCATCTCCCTCCACCTGGTCTTCAATCTACCCAGACGCTCCCATGTTACCTCCTCATCTCCCTCCACTGGCGTCCTCCAGAAACACAATGACTCCTATTGACGGACTTGTTTTTCTTGTTGGTTAGTTGTAACTGATTTAACTTCTTGTACTCACTGTGAATTATATTATTGTTGCTTGCTTTTTCTACAGGTACATTCTTGCACTTTTTGAGGTTCATGTTGTTTAATTTGTAACTTGGAAGCAGCTGACGGGCGCTGGCATTCACAGGAGGGCTCGGAAGGTCCTTGACATTGACAGGTACTACCTAATGGTGACAGAGACACTCAGGTGCTCTGTGTGTTTCATGACCACTCGGTCGACTCGCTCGCTGGACCTGCCACACCAGAATATGTTCAGGCTGATCCTGACCTGCATGTGACTAATGCATTTTTGAAAAGATGGTGATTGTGAAGCCAACTGATAATGTCAAACAACTGACATTACCCTCCATTAAACATGTAACTAATCACTCCAACAATGGACATTTCAGGTATGCTTGTGACATTCGTGTACTAATTCTCTGTTAGCATATTTAGCTATAAACCCCATGGTCCTTTGGCTAGTTCTGCCTGTAACCTAACTAATTGTAAGTTTGTTTTCATGTTATTTTTGTATCTATGTAGAGATTACTGTTTGTATTCGTATGTTGTATATTTTTATGTACGTACATGTGCTACTACTGTTTACCTGATTCTTTGTATACTGCTAAATAAAATAATAATAAAAATAAAATAAAAATACATAGGACAGCTACTTTCCTTACTGAGGAGTTGGCAACACTGGGTACAGTAGAGTGCAGATGCCCCTAGTGGTCTCGAGCACTTATAATATTCGAAAATATTCGAAACAAGCGTTAGCGATTGCTAACATTAGCTAAACTGACTGAAGTTGCCATAACACGTAACATGACACTGGACAACAAAATGTGAACATGACTTTGCGTGACAGATGTAGTACAATCTATGTAGACATTTTAATTAATGGTCACTTACTTGAATGCTGTTTCTAAAGCTCAAGTACTGACAGGATAACACAGCAAAACAACTTCAACGTCTCTAACCGACTCTATCGCACAATGGAAAGAAGCGCCGCGATTGTATCATTCTGATCCCATGTGATCCCACATTGGACAGTTAGTATCATGATTGGATGATGAGATTGGAGTATCC
Organism: Thaleichthys pacificus; assembly: GCA_023658055.1. NCBI lineage: Eukaryota > Metazoa > Chordata > Actinopteri > Osmeriformes > Osmeridae > Thaleichthys > Thaleichthys pacificus. Next base: position 1,967,118 of record CM042871.1, on the reverse strand, counting down.
ATCCAATAGGTATCGTCAGAGACATAGACTCTCTCTATGGGTCTGGTTATCGTATTCGGAATTTCAGACAGTCAACATTATCCGGTGTTATCATTCTCAACCACATAAGTAGGACATGTCTAAAACTTAAAGATGTATTTTATTTCCATTCTATACATACCTACGGCCATTGATAAATAAAATCATATTAAGTCAACTTTCAAAAGCTACCCGATTGAGCAACTTTAAAATCCCATCATGATATCTTAGTAATAGTCGGGCCAGTGGCGCAATGGATAACGCGTCTGACTACGGATCAGAAGATTCTAGGTTCGACTCCTGGCTGGCTCGAATTTTTAGTTTTTAAGAACATTTTTCTGTAAATGTGTGGAGAGAAAATTAGTTTTACTCTACGTAACGCTAAGAAGAACGAAAAAAAAAAATATATATTATAATATATTTATTTTTTGAAAAATTCACTGAAGACATTTTTCACAGAAATGTCCTATCGTAAGGTTACATGGGCGACTAATACATTTTCTCATACAAGGAACAAGCCATAAATATATTTTGAGCAATGTTGCATAACTTAAAACGGATGGAGGTCCAATAGTAAAGTTTTTAGAGTTATTATGTGGTTTATACAAACTAATAAGAAATATGTCCAGGACCAGGTTTAGGCCAATTTTCCTATCGACGTCGTTGTCCGTTAGGCCCGATACCTGTTGCACCAGCCACCGCTTCAAGAAACACAAGATAAAATACAGATCTACAAACCTGCTGTATTTCGAAATGGTTGACTGAAGAAATTGTATTAAAAGTAGGCCTACTTTGTAACGCTATAATACTATTCTGACACATTAAATGCTAAGTGAAACATAGTGAATATTGAGGGTTCGACTCCGACTCATGGCAGTATCGACTTTTTCTAAGTCATTTAGATGTTAATCTCCTTTAAATGCAATGAGATACATTACCCATAAAAAGCGGGTACTTGCAGTATGTCTATATGCTGACACAACTGTTAAAGCCTTTTAGGATATTTACACACAATTGGAAAGTATATCAATATATTTACAAAGACTGCAACACAATTTATATTTACACAGAAATAAAACTGAGGCAGTTTCTCATTGTCAATTGACAATCAACATACTTTGGTGATTCATCGATTCATTACTAAAATCAAAGTTTCGGCATAAATCACTGAATACATATCAGCTATATGACTTTCTTGCCATAAAAACGTCCTAACGTCCTAAACGGCTGTACAGATAAATGCCATCAAAACAAAAGAGATAACTCCTATATTGAAACGTTACGCTCACTAACTTTAGTCATATAGTCTCTCCAGTTAATTTCTTTGGCGATATAAAAATGCAGTTTGGCAATTGTGGTTATTCAGTAAACCACCACATGGGGGCGCTGCAGCCTAGGCGCGGTGCTGGTAGGAGGCGGCGGTGGGCGAGGAGCAGCCGGGCTCGATGTGTTTCAGATGGCAGGAGTGACAGAGGAGGATACCGTCCAGAGGGTAGCAGCGGTGACCCTCCTCATCGTTCAGCTCCTTCTGACAATCCTGGAGAAACAAGAAGGATTCTGATGGATTCATTTAACGGATGCTTTTCATCCGAAGTTACGTACAGCGAGAGATCTGATCTCTTCACCTGCCTTCAAACATGTGACCACTGAGCTCTTTACCCATCTCCCAATGACGTATATTATTTTATATATATTCTATTGTCAAATGTACTCTAGTAAGATGGGTGAAACAGAGAGGTTTAGAAGTACACAGGGATGGAGAGACACGGGGAGGGCGGTGAGGGAGTCAGGGCGGTGAGGGAGTCAGGGCGGTGAGGGAGTCAGGGCGGTGAGGGATTCAGGGCGGTGAGGGAGTCAGGGCGGTGAGGGAGACGGGCTAGTAATCTGAAGGTTGCCAGTTCGATTCCCAGCCGTGCCAAATGACGTTATGTCCTTGGGCAAGGCACTTCACCCTACTTGCTTCGGGGGGAATGTCCCTGTACTTACTGTAAGTTGCTCTGGATAAGAGCGTCTGCTAAATGACTAAATGGAAATGTAGTTGAATTAGTGGCACCCATAGTTGCATGCATTTAAGCAAGTTTCAAAACAAGTTATTTTCGGGAACTGTAAAAAAGAGACAAAAAAATAAGCATAAAAAAAATGTATTTCTCAAATCAGAGGGAAACAAACATGAGGAGATTCCTTCACTGTCACCTTGAACTGATGTGCAAGTGTGACAGGAACACACACACGCGCACACACACACACACACACACACACACACACAGACACACACACACACACACAGGCTCACAGACGGTATGGTTAAACAGAGCAGAGCTAGTAAGCGCTCTGAAAGCCCCTCTCCTCCTCACGACTCGCTGCTCTTTGTTGTCAAGTGCCTGAAGAACCCCAGCTGTCAATCAACCCGTGAAGTCTGTGTGGAACGTGTCTGTGTGTGTGGCGTGTGTGAGTGGCGTGTGTGTGTGGGGGGGGGGGAAGGGGGGGACGTTGGTAAGTAAAACTATCAGACAGTGATGAGGTGATATGGGTCTTGCTAAGCTCCGCAGCAAGTAATTATACCATCTAGACTGTCATTAGGCCCCGTGAGAGCACAACACTGGAGATGTGTGTGTGCGTGCGTGCGTGTGTGCGTGCGTGTGTGTGTGCGTGTGTGCATGCGTGTGTGAGTGTCTATAAATACCTCCCCAGCATGCAATGTTCGCTGTCTCACCTTGCAGTGGTAGCAGTCTACATGGTAGTCCCTGTCCATGGACACCACCCTGATGGTCTCGTCCCAGCCCTGGAGACACAGGCAGAGACACCGTAAACCCCCCCTGAGGAACCACACAGGTCACCTTGACCATGACCACAGGTCACCATGACCATGACCACAGGTCACCATGACCACAGGTCACCTTGACCATGACCACAGGTTACCTTGACCATGACCACAGGTCACCATGACCATGACCACAGGTCACCTTGACCATGACCACAGGTCACCTTGACCATGACCACAGGTCACCATGACCACAGGTCAAACTAGCCAGCAGCCGCCCTCGAGGAGACAACAGGACGGGAAGAAAAACCTGTTTGGTCCTTTTTAGAAATCGTGTTTTTTATCATCTTTTAAAATACATTTTTATCAGACACTTTTCCCAGAGAAACATACAAGGGGGATTTGAACCTGCAACCTCTTGATCTGCAGTCAAATGCTCAGCCGCTGAGCTGTATCCATTCATTTCAAACTGCTCTAGGTTTGTGAGTGTTTGAATGTCCCAGGTGCACATTCCTGGTGCTGTGACGTGAGCCTGGCTGCTCCGGGAGGCTCTCCAGGGCTCCTTCAGAACCATCCCACGGAGGTGGACAAACTAACACCGCCCTCTCTGAAGTCTGCAGAGAGGGCGGACAAACTAACACCACCCTCTCTGAAGTCTCTCCCTGCAGAGAGGGTGGCGGGGCATTCCAGCAGGGTCAACTCTAATTTTGGATTTTGTTTTGTGGGAGGGAGGGAGGGAGGGAGGGAGGGAGGGAGGGAGGGAGGGAGGGAGGGAGGGAGAGAGAGAGAGAGGGAGGGAGGGAGGGAGGGAGGGAGGGAGGGAGGGAGGGAGGGAGGGAGGGAGAGAGGGAGGGGACAGAAGGAGTGAGAGGGAGGAAAGAAACAGGGAAGTAGGGAGAGGGAGGGAGAGAGGGGGGGAGAGAAAGAGGGAGAGTGCGTACCAAGAATGCTGTCATGCCCCTCCTGCCCCCCAACCTACCCCCCTTTCCCACCCCACTCCCCTACTTTAAAGAGGTAGAGAGGGAGAGGGGAGAGATGGAGAAAGAGGGAGACAGAGTGAGGGAGAGAGAGAGAGAGAGATGGAGGGAGAGACAGAGTTAGAGAGATGGAGAGAAAGGGAGAGAGAGGGGGACAGAGTAAAAGAGGGAGAGAGAGAGGGAGACAGAGAGAGACAAAGGAAGAGACAGAGTGAGAGAGAGGGAGAGAGAGCAATGGAGTGAGAGACAGAGTGAGAGAGAGGGAGAGAGAGACAGAGTGAGAGAAAAGGAGAGAGAGGGTCGTACCTCAGAGGGTAGGATGGGCTGGTTACAGGCAGCACATTTAGGAGCCAGGACCCTAAGGCAGAGACAGGAAGAGGAACATGATAAATGAACACACAAGATGAATGTCTATTCCACATATAACCCAGAGAGGAAGCAGAGCTGCTGCTGCTGGCTGGTGTGCAGGGGACCACACACCACACTGTTTATCTACATGAGTCATCTCCGCTCTCTCCGTTCACCTCTTCACTCATTAAACCTGCTACTTCTATAGCCCTAAAGCAGGCGGGATGTGTGTGTGTGTGTGGAGCTTCAGGAGAGGAAAACACACACCAGGTCTACAGTCACATGATTTCCTCCATCCCGAAAAAGAAAAACTCAGTAGTTTCAGAGTCGTGAGCCCCCCCCCCCCCCCACACACACACACACACACACACACATCTGCAGGTGGCTAGCACCTGGATGTCTGAGTTTGCAAAACAAAGAGCCCCTCAGTGAGGAGGGCATGACTTCATGTATATATACACAGAGGAACACACACGAACACACAAAGGAGAGACAATTAGACACATTTAGAGAGAGAGAGACACATTTAGAGAGAGAGAGACAGATACATAGAGAGAGAGACAGTCAGTCAGGCCCCCCAGGGCAGGCTGGTGGGCAGGCTGGTGGGCAGGCTGTGGTCCAGGCAGACTGACCGATGGTAGTCCTTCACACAGTAGATGTTGTTCTCTGTGTCCACGGTGAAGGGAACTCCATCCAGGCTGTCGTTACAGACCACACAGCGGAAACAGCCAGGGTGGTAGGACTTCCCCAGAGCCTGGAGGATCTGCACACACACACACAGGCACACACACCCACACACACACACACACAGGCATGCACACACACACACACAGGCACACACACCCACACACACACACGCACACACAGCACACACGCACACACAGGCACACACACACACACAGGCACACACACACACACACAGGCATGCACACCCACACACACAGGCACACACACCCACACACACACACACACACGCACAGAGATAGTTTGTGAACCCCAAGGACATCACTATGTGAAAACAGCCAGGCAAACACACACACAGGCACACACACACACACAAGCACACAGGCATACACACAGGCACACACAGACTCACACACACTCACCATATCCATGATCAGGTGTCCACAGGCATTGCACTTGTCAGCTGACTGCTGGAAGCCTGAGTACTAAGAGAGAGACAGAGAGAGACACAGAGAGAGAGACACACAGAGAGAGAGAGAGACAGAGAGAGAGAGACAGAGAGAGAGAGAGAGAGAGAGAGAGAGAGAGAGAGAGAGAGAGAGAGAGAGAGAGAGAGAGAGAGATTGTTTACACTCAACTGGGCCAGAGAGAGACCACAGACTGTCACCCCTACACCTGTACTGTGCTCATTTGGTTTATTGGTGTTGTGAAACCACAGATCAACAGAACAGAGGAAGGGATGGAAACACCAGCATCAACAATAACAAGAGACCCAGCAACTCCTTCACGTGCACTGTAGGGGAGACTCCTTCACGTGCACTGTAGGGGAGACTCCTTCACGTGCACTGTAGGGGAGACTCCTTCACGTGCACTGTAGGGGAGACTCCTTCACGTGCACTATAGGAGAGACTCCTTCACGTGCACTATAGGAGAGACTCCTTCACGTGCACTATAGGGAGAGACTCCTTCACGTGCACTATAGGAGAGACTCCTTCACGTGCACTGTAGGGGAGACTCCTTCACGTGCACTATAGGGGAGACTGGATTTGAGCTAGTTACTCTGCAGCCAAACTGCTGTTTGTGTGTCCTTCTTCTGTCCACATGAGAGAGAACCCCCTGGCCGTTCTGACCACACACAATCTGTGCTCGACCTCAGAACAGCCACACACAATCTGTGCTCGACCTCAGAACAGCCACACACAATCTGTGCTCGACCTCAGAACAGCCACACACAATCTGTGCTCGACCTCAGAACAGCCACACACAATCTGTGCTCGACCTCTGAACAGCCACACACAATCTGTGCTCGACCTCTGAACAGCCACAGGATTCTAGTCACTTACATAATCCCAGGTGCAGAACTCAAACAACGAAGAAAAAGTTCAAATGTTTAATTTCCCCCCAAAGTTGACATTCTGTACAATGTAAACTCATGTTTTCCTTTCCCCGGGTCTCAGGTAGATGCCAGGGACTGAGAGCAGCCCTCCCTCCATGTTACCCTAGGGGGGTGCTGCCCCACACTGGGGTGAGGTGAGGTGAGTGGGCCTCCTCTCAACACGGCTCAAGTATCCCCAGATCCAGTTACCCCCAGGTCCAGTTACCCCCCAGGTCCAGTTACCCCCCAGGTCCAGTTACCCCCCAGGTCCAGTTACCCCCCAGGTCCAGTTACCCCCCAGGTCCCCCCAACCACACCACGGTCGGGTTACCCCCACCCCCAGTTACCCCTCACATCCATTTCAGGAGGAGACTCAAACAGAGAACAAGCGTTTGGTGGGTTGAATAGAAAACTAAGTTGACTACACTTGTGTGTGTACTGGTGAGTGTGTGTGTGTGTGCTGGTGAGTGTGTGTGTCTGTGTGTGCCGGTGAGTGTGTGTGTCTGTGTGGACTCACCAGGAAGTCCTCCTCACAGAACACATTTCCTCCCACGTAGTAGAAGGCCTTCCCTCTGAGCCGGCGACCTGGGGACAGAGACCAGGCGTTAGCGACGCCACCTTGGCAACCACGGAGCGCAAGGACGCCGGCGCCACGGCAACCAAAGCGAGAGGATCTCTGAGAAGTTTGGTACCAACGTAAGTTTTGGTTCTGCAAGGTCTAGGGTCCAGTCCAGTCCTAGTTTTACGGTCTAGGCTGAGTACTAGTCCAGTACTGGTTCTGCATCTAGGTCTAGACCTAGGTCTAGTGCTAGATCTGCCTAGTGAGTACAAACCCCTCCGCCTCCTACAGGTTCCACAGGAAGAGGAAACATTCCACACATTTTCTGAGGGGGGAGAGGACAGAAGGGGATGTATTATTCTGTTCAGTGTGTGTGTGTGTGAGGTTATCTGTGTGTGTGTAGAGTCCTACCTCTACATGTGTGACCTGCGCCGGGGGGGGGGGGGGGGGGGGGGGTGTCTGAATAACTCCCCCCCTGCCCCCACTAGGCCCCTCAGAGAGCAAGGTCATTGTCAACATACCAGAGACTTACCATCTCCCCTGGCAACAATGTTTAGAAGCTCTATGAAGCATGCTAACCCCCCTCCCCCCCCACACACACACACCCCACCATGAGAGACCTGAGGCAGACCATGACAGGCAGACACAGCTGTTGCTTCCTGACTCTGGCCAGCAGACTCGCCCATCACATGGAATCATAACAATAATAACTTGTATCCAAAGTGCCGTACAATGTGTAAACCCACGACTATGAATTTATTCAAGGCTAAACCTCTTTCAAAAGAAATCTCTTCATTTGGGACGGGTGTAACTCAGTGGTTAGAGCATTTGACTGCAGATCAAGAGGTTCAAATTTCCCCGTACGGCGGTTTAGATAAAAGCGTCTTCTAAATGAACGGGTTATTATTCTCAACATTCACATCGTAAAGATCTGTAAAGCACCTTGAGCTACAATTCTTGTATGAAATGTGCTATATAAATAAAGTCTTATTATTATTATTATTATTATCGTCATGTGGGACACTCGCAGGAAGGATAATGCGTGTGTGTGTGCCATGTTTCACAAAGCTGTAGGAACCTCACATGTTCACTACACACAACCTTAGAGCACGAGGAGACACACAACCTTAGAGCACGAGGAGACACACAACCTTAGAGCACGAGGAGACACACAACCTTAGAGCACGAGGAGACACACAACCTTAGAGCACGAGGAGACACACAACCTTAGAGCACGAGGAGACACACAACCTTAGAGCACGAGGAGACACAACCTTAGAGCACGAGGAGGTCAGGTACGGTGTTCATTTTAGGACATCCTCAGATCTCAGACTCAAGTGTCAGACTCAAACGAAAAGGCGTCAAGTCTCAGACCAAAAGTCGTCAGACCCAGGCGAAACGGCTTCAGTCTCAGAAAAACCTCTGTCATTCTCAGACAAAACGCCCTCAAACTAAACTTTGTCCGAATTTTTTTTGTCAAAGCTAGCTAGATGAGGGAGCTGTTGACTAGCTTTCTGAATTAGCTAAAGTAGCAGCTTTTAAAGTGAATACCATGGTGTTGTTTCTGTTAACTGGTACAGCAAGAAAACTTACTTTTGATATAATACAAAATAGTTGTTTTCTGCAAGCTAGTTCACTCCTGTAAAGTAAACCCATGTGTAGTCCTCTGGTTGCCATGGATACTACAAACAAACTTTGCTACTTTTTTTTTAACTTTTGCCGATGGGCAATCAATATAAATTAAACAGGCTCTGGCACATAGATATATATAAAGACGTATACCTTTATATATATCTATGGGCTCTAGTATAAATTCTTTGATTGTACTGGCGGAACAGTTGTTCAGATCATCGCGCCGCGTGTTGATGACGTTTATGATTCTTTAGCAAAGTTTGTTTGTAGTATCCATGGCAACCAGAGGGTTTACTTTACACGAATGAACTAGCTTGCACAAAACAACTATTTCGTATTATATCAAAAGTTAGTTTTCTTGCTGTACCAGTTAACAGAAACAACACCATGGTATTCACTTTAAAAGCTGCTACTTCAGCTAATTCAGAAAGCTAGTCAACAGCTCCCTCAATTAGCTAGCTTTGACAAATAAAAATTCTGACAAAGCTTAGTTTGACGTTGTTTTGTCTGAGAATGATGGCGTTTAGTTTGAGAGCGTTTTGTCTGAGAATGAGGCCGTTTAGTTTGAGAGCGTTTTGTGTGAGAATGATGGCGTTTGGTTTGAGAGCGTTTTGTCTGAGAATGACAGAGGTTTTTCTGAAACTGAAGCCGTTTCGCCTGAGTCTGACGACTTTTGGTCTGAGACCTGACGCCTTTTCGTTTGAGAATTGAGTCTGAGATCTGAGGATGTCCTAAAATGAACACCGTAGGGATGAAACACAGACATGGGGACCTCTCCACATTCCTATCTTCTTCCAGTCAGAGAACTTAAGAAAAGGATTGAAATGGATGGAGAGAAAGAGAGACAGACTGAGAGAGAGAAGAGAGACAGAGGGAGAGAGAAAGAGAGAGAGGGGGGGGGAGATGAGAAATAGAGAGACAGAGAAAGAGAGGGGGGAGATGAGAGAAAGAGAGGGGGGGGAGATGAGAGAGAGAGAGGGGGGGAGAGATGAGAGGAGAGAGGAGAGAGAGAGAGAGAGAGAGAGAGAGAGAGAGGGGGGGGGGGGAGATGAGAGAGAGAGAGAGAGAGAGGGGGGGGGAGAGATGAGAGAGAGAGAGAGAGAGGGGGGGGGGGGGGAGATGAGAGAGAGAGAGAGAGGGGGGGGGAGATGAGAGAGAGAGAAAGGGGGGGAGATGAGAGAGGACTAGTGAGCCTTGTGGAAAGAGTTTAATTAAAGTCATAACTCTGAGGTGAAGGTGAGGAATGAGCTAGAAGGAATGGTGTGTATTCCCTCCTCAGTAAGAGACTAAATACCTGGTGAAAGAAGCACGAGGGCCATCTTTAATCCAAACATTCTTTGGATTCTCTGGTGATGCATGTTTGCACACATTACCATGTGTTCTTTATGACGTGGGAGACTTCATGAATCAGTCTATTAGCCAGGAGTCCAAAGACTGGCTCACACAAACCTTTTTCCCCAATAAGAACATTTGTGAAATTCCATTTAGTTTGTCATGGTCATTTTCCAAACACTTGTGGCAGAAAAGGTCTCGAGTGGTAGATGTGCTAACAGAACAGTCTCTTCACTCCCTCACGCCCTTTCAGCCACAGAGATCTCATTCTGTTAGTGTAGTTGGGTGGTGTGCTGATCACTCTGAAACAAACAAACTATTATCTACAAGTGCCAGGATTCAAACTTTACAGCCAGTTCGCAGAGCGCTCGCCTCTTAGCCAATCAGCTGCTTGCTTATTGTCCCCAGAGGCAGCCGGTTGGCTGGCTGCAGGGGCTGGTGGAATGTGGGCGGGGCCCGAGCACAGCCACAGTTTTGTCTCCGGACTGGTCCACAACAATCAGCTGTCTGTTCCCACGGCAACCCCCAGTCACACAACCCCCCCCCCCCCTCACCTTCTACACTTTCCACCTGATTACATTCAGCCAAATCGAGTTTCATGGCATTTGGCAAGGCACTAGGAAAGCTAGACAACTGTGACTCTGTGTGTGTGAGTGTGTGTGACAGTGTTTCTACTGTTGCACATTTTTAAAGACTATTCATTGCAATCCCTATGTAATTGAAGACACGTTTGACAGGTATACCCCGCCTCCCCCCCCTACTAATCTCCTTGTTAATCTGCTAGGCTAAATATGCTACGCTAGCTGTTAGCTACCCCTCCACCCCACCCTGATCGGCTCCTATGCCCAGGCTCTCTCTAACATGGTCAGCTGACCCCCTGAACCACCTCCGCCCTCACACCAGGGAGGAGCTCGCTAAGCCTCCACGTCTTCAATGACCTCACACACACAGGAACAGGGTAAGGGCCACACACATTTTCCTTGGGTCATAAAGATTCTGTTATGCAACCCAAGAAGCATGACGGAGGAGGGGGCAGCTGCCTAACCAGCTAACAGACAGGGTGTGTGTGTGTGTGACTTGACAGTGGGTGGTAGGTTAGCCAGTGACCAGCCTGCCCCCCACCCTGCTGCCCTGTGCTGCACTCTCTCCGCTGGGCCCAGCTATCATAACAGCAGCCTGTCTCTTTCTGGAGCTCAACCTCCAGCGGACCCCCACACGCCTGCATTCCTCCCCAGCCAGGACACTCTCCCCTTGGGCCGGCCGGGGCGATGTGTTCTCCTCTCATGGAGGTATGGGAGGTATGCGATATGCCTGGTCCCCTCTCCCTCCCCTCTCCATCTTCCTCCTTTCTGATCTCTCCATCTTCCTCCTTTCTGTTCTCTCTGTCTTCCTCCTTTCTGATCTCTCTGTCTTCCTCCTTTCTGTTCTGTCTTCCTCCTTTCTGATCTCTCTGTCTTCCTCCTTTCTGATCTCTCTGTCTTCCTCCCTTTCTCTCTGTCTTCCTCCTTTCTGATCTCTCTGTCTTCCTCCTTTCTGATCTCTCTGTCTTCCTCCTTTCTGATCTCTATGTCTTCCTCCTTTCTGATCTCTCTGTCTTCCTCCTTTCTCTCTGTCTTCCTCCTTTCTGATCTCTCTGTCTTCCTCCTTTCTGATCTCTCTGTCTTCCTCCTTTCTGTTCTCTCCATCTTCCTCCTTTCTGATCTCTCTGTCTTCCTCCTTTCTGATCTCTCTGTCTTCCTCCTTTCTGATCTCTCTGTCTTCCTCCTTTCTCTCTCCCCTCCTCTCCTCTCCCCTGGTTGTGTGTACGTGTATGGTTGTGTGTGTGTTGTGTATGTATTGTGTGTGTGTGTTGTGTGCATGTGTGTATGTGTTGTGTGTGTGTTGTGTGTGTGTGTGTATGTGTTGTGGTGTGTGTGTATGTGTTGTGTGTGTGTTGTGTGTTGCTTACTGCAGGCGCTGCAGGTGAAGCAGTAGTCATGGTAGAGGCTGCCCATGGCTTGGCAGGCCTGGCTGGCTCCATACACAGGCTGGTCACACTTCACACAGCTCCCTGGAACACACACACACACACATGGTTACACACACACGGTTCCACATGCACAGCAGTGTGATACAGCAACAATAGAGGCAAAGTGGAGCAGACATGAGAGAGTTGAATGAGGAGGAAGCTGTGTCAGTGAGAGGGGAAACCAGTTCAGGTTAGCTTGTTAGGGTTGGCACAGGCACTGACGACTCTGTCAGTTGAACACTGTCATTAGCTCCTACTAAACATTCATTTATACACACACACACAGACACACAGACACACACACAGACACACACACAGACACACAGACACACACACACACACAGACACACACACACACACACACAGACACACACAGACACACTCAGACACACACACAGACACACACACACCCTTCCTCTCTCAAGTCTCCTGTCCAGAGAAAGCATGTGTGTAGAGTCGACACAGAGAAAGCATGTGTGTAGAGTCGACACAGAGAAAGCATGTGTGTAGAGTCGACACAGAGAAAGCATGTGTGTAGAGTCGACACAGAGAAAGCATGTGTGTAGAGTCGACACAGAGAAAGCATGTGTGTAGAGTCGACACCCAACAGCCGGCCAGTGGGAAGCTGAGGGAGGACAGAGACAGAGAGAGAGAGATAGAGACAGACAGAGAGAGACAGAGAGAGAGACAGAGAGAGACAGTGAGAGAGAGACAGAGAGAGACAGAGAGAGAGAGAGAGAGAGAGAGAGAGAGAGAGAGAGAGACAGAGAGAGAGAGAGACAGAGAGAGACAGTGAGAGAGAGACAGAGAGAGACAGAGAGAGAGAGAGAGAGAGAGACAGAGAGAGAGATACTGTTCCTCTCACTCTCACTCCCTCTCCATCTGAGTGTGTGGACATAGGACTTGTTTGTGTGCTAGAAGACCAGACCAGACCAGGTGAGACCAGACCAGACCTGAGTAGACCAGGTGAGACCAGACCAGAACAGGTGAGACCAGACCAGGTGAGACCAGACAAGACCAGGTGAGACCAGACCTGAGTAGACCAGGTGAGACCAGACCAGAACAGGTGAGACCAGACCAGGTGAGACCAGACCTGAGTAGACCAGGTGAGACCAGACCAGAACAGGTGAGACCAGACCAGGTGAAGACCAGACCTGAGTAGACCAGGTGAGACCAGACCTGAGTAGACCAGGTGAGACCAGACCTGAGTAGACCACGTGAGACCAGACCAGACCAGGTGAGACCAGACCAGACCAGGTGAGACCAGACCAGGTGAGACCAGACCAGACCTGAGTAGACCAGGTGAGACCAGACCAGAACAGGTGAGACCAGACCAGGTGAGACCAGACCAGACCAGGTGAGACCAGACCTGAGTAGACCAGGTGAGACCAGACCTGAGTAGACCAGGTGAGACCAGACCAAACCAGGTGAGACCAGACCAGACCAGGTGAGACAAGACCTGAGTAGACCAGGTGAGACCAGACCAAACCAGGTGAGACCAGACCAGGTGAGACCAGACCAGAACAGGTGAGACCAGACCAGGTGAGACCAGACCAGACCAGGTGAGACCAGACCTGAGTAGACCAGGTGAGACCAGACCAGAACAGGTGAGACCAGACCAGGTGAGACCAGACCTGAGTAGACCAGGTGAGACCAGACCTGAGTAGACCAGGTGAGACCAGACCTGAGTAGACCACGTGAGACCAGACCAGACCAGGTGAGACCAGACCAGACCAGGTGAGACCAGACCAGGTGAGACCAGACCAGACCTGAGTAGACCAGGTGAGACCAGACCAGAACAGGTGAGACCAGACCAGGTGAGACCAGACCAGACCAGGTGAGATCAGACCTGAGTAGACCAGGTGAGACCAGACCTGAGTAGACCAGGTGAGACCAGACCAAACCAGGTGAGACCAGACCAGACCAGGTGAGACAAGACCTGAGTAGACCAGGTGAGACCAGACCAAACCAGGTGAGACCAGACCAGGTGAGACCAGACCAGAACAGGTGAGACCAGACCAGGTGAGACCAGACCAGACCAGGTGAGACCAGACCTGAGTAGACCAGGTGAGACCAGACCAGAACAGGTGAGACCAGACCAGGTGAGACCAGACCTGAGTAGACCAGGTGAGACCAGACCTGAGTAGACCAGGTGAGACCAGACCTGAGTAGACCAGGTGAGACCAGACCTGAGTAGACCACGTGAGACCAGACCAGACCAGGTGAGACCAGACCAGGTGAGACCAGACCAGACCTGAGTAGACCAGGTGAGACCAGACCAGAACAGGTGAGACCAGACCAGGTGAGACCAGACCAGACCAGGTGAGACCAGACCTGAGTAGACCAGGTGAGACCAGACCTGAGTAGACCAGGTGAGACCAGACCAAACCAGGTGAGACCAGACCAGACCAGGTGAGACAAGACCTGAGTAGACCAGGTGAGACCAGACCAAACCAGGTGAGACCAGACCAGGTGAGACCAGACCAGGTGAGACCAGACCAGGTGAGACCAGACCAGACCAGGTGAGACCAGACCTGAGTAGACCAGGTGAGACCAGACCTGAGTAGACCAGGTGAGACCAGACCAACCAGGTGAGACCAGACCAGATCAGGTCAGGTGAGACCAGACCAGGTGAGACCAGACCAGGTGAGACCAGACCTGAGTAGACCAGGTGAGACCAGACCTGAGTAGACCAGGTGAGACCAGACCAAACCAGGTGAGACCAGACCAGACCAGGTGACACCAGACTAGACCAGGTGAGACCAGACCAGGTGAGACCAGACCTGAGTAGACCAGGTGAGACACGTCTGCCTCCTGAACATCTGCCTTCGGCTCTCTCGCTCCCTCTCTCACACACACACACGCTAACCCAAACCTCCCCCAAACCTGTATCCTCCTGCAGCCTGCTAGCGTTCTCCAGAAGACGTTAGTGTGACTGCCACACACATCCACATACACACACAGTGTGACTACCACACACACCCACATACACACAGTGTGACCACCACACACACACACACACACATACACACAGTGTGACTACCACACACACACCCACATACACACACAGTGTGACTACCACACACACACCCACAGTGTGACTACCACACACACACCCACATACACACACAGTGTGACTACCACACACACACACACACATACACACAGTGTGACTACCACACACACACCCACACACAGTGTGACTACCACACACACACACATACACACAGTGTGACTACCACACACACACCCACACACAGTGTGACTACCACACACACACACATACACACAGTGTGACTACCACACACACACACACCTACACACACAGTGTGACTACCACACACACACCCACACACACACACAGTGTGACTACCACACACACACCCACACACAGTGTGACTACCACACACACACACATACACACAGTGTGACTACCACACACACACCCACACACAGTGTGACTACCACACACACACACATACACACAGTGTGACTACCACACACACACCCACCTACACACACAGTGTGACTACCACACACACACCCACACACACACACAGTGTGACTACCACACACACACCCACACATACACACAGTGTGACTACCACACACACACCCACATACACACACAGTGTGACTACCACACACACACCCACCTACACACACAGTGTGACTACCACACACACAACCACCTACACACACAGTGTGACTACCACACACACACACACACAGTGTGACTAACACACACACACCCACATACACACACAGTGTGACTACCACACACATACACAGTGTGACTACCACACACACACCCACACACACACACAGTGTGACTACCACACACACACCCACATACACACACAGTGTGACTACCACACACACACCCACATACACACACAGTGCGACTACCACACACACACCCACATACACACACAGTGCGACTACCACAACACACACACCCACATACACACACAGTGTGGACTACCACACACAACCACACACACACCCACATACACACACAGTGTGACTACCACACACACACCCACATACACACACAGTGTGACTACCACACACACACCCACATACACACACAGTGTGACTACCACACACACACCACATACACACACAGTGTGACTACCACACACACACCCACATACACACACAGTGTGACTACCACACACACACCCACTACACACAGTGTGACTACCACACACACCCACATACACACAGTGTGACTACCACACACACACCCACATACACACAGTGTGACTACCACACACACACCACATACACACACAGTGTGACTACCACACACACACCCACCTACACACACAGTGTGACTACCACACACACACACACACACACAGTGTGACTACCACACACACACATACACAGTGTGACTACCACACACACACACCACATACACACACAGTGTGACTACCACACACACACACCACATACACACACACAGTGTGACTACCACACACACACACCCACATACACACACAGTGTGACTACCACACACACACCCACACACACACAGTGTGACTACCACACACAACCACACACATACACACACAGTGTGTACTGCCCCACCACACACCGCACATACACACACAGTGTGACTACCACACACACAACCCACATACACACACAGTGGTGACTACCACACACACAACCACCACACACACAACACAGTGTGACTACCACACACACACCCACCTACACACACAGTGTGACTACCACACACACACCCACACCACAGTGTGACTACCACACACACAACCCACATACACACAGTGTGACTACCACCTCCACACATACCACATACACAGTGTGACTACCACACACACACCCACATACACACACAGTGTGACTACCACACACACACCCACAACACACAGTGTGACTACCACACACAACCACCACACAACAGTGTGACTACCACACACACACCCACATACACACACAGTGTGACTACCACACACACACCACACTACACACACAGTGTGACTACCACACACACACCCACCACACACACAGTGTGACTACCACACACACACCCACCTACACAACAGTGTGACTACCACACACACACCCACATACACACAGTGTGACTACCACACACACAACCACATACACAGTGTGACTACCACACACACACCCACATACACACACAGTGTGACTACCACACACACACCCACACACACAGTGTGACTACCACACACACACCCACAACACACAGTGTGACTACCACACACACACCCACATACACACACAGTGTGACTACCACACACACAACCACACACACACACACAGTGTGACTACCACACACACACCCACCTACACACACAGTGTGACTACCACACACACACCCACACACACAGTGTGACTACCACACACACACACACATACACACACAGTGTGACTACCACACACACAACCACATACACAGTGTGACTACCACACACACACCCACAGTGTGACTACCACACACACACCACACACACAGTGTGACTGCCACACACACAGTGTGACTACCACACACAACCACACACACACACCCACATACACACACAGTGTGACTACCACACACACACCCACACACACAGTGTGACTACCACACACACAACCACATACACAGTGTGACTACCACACACACACCCACATACACACACAGTGTGACTACCACACACACACCCACACACACACACACACAGTGTGACTGCCACACACACAGTGTGACTACCACACACAACCACACACACACACCCACATACACACACAGTGTGACTACCACACACACCCACACACACAGTGTGACTACCACACACACACCCACACACACAGTGTGACTGCCACGCTGGAATAAATGTATGTATATCTTTATAATGTCACATGCCACATGAGTTACACACTCATGGATCCTGATGGATTCATTCATCCTATCCACCTACTGACAGATGACATCATCTCAGCTCCTATTGGCTCCCACTCTGACAGCCCATCCAGAACCCTGACAGAGCACATGCTGTGTGTGGTGTGTGAGTGTGTGTGTGTGAAAGGCTTTCTCTGGACTAGTGAACTCTCCCCTACTGAACCACCCACACACACACACACACAAACTCACACGTTAATGAGCCACTGAAAAAGGAGTAAAAACTCAGCAACTCATACAGTATAGACACACACACAGACACACACACAGACACACACAGACACACACAGACACACACACAGACACACACACTTCCAGCCAGATTCTAGTGCTTCCATAAACTCTCCTCTAAATCCCAAAATCTCTCTGCTAGTCGAATCATTCATCCAGCTACAGGAAGGGTATCCCTTAACCAGACACACACTCTCTCACACACACACACACACACACACTCACACACTCCCTAGGCTGCAACTCCAGACATTCCTCTCCATTCCCCTGGTGAACACATTTGGCACCAGACTCATTTTCCCAGAAGCTCCAGCTGTAGCTCAGCCAATCAGGATACAGCATGCACCAGCTGATCCTCCCAGCCTCTCTCTCTCTCCATCTCCCCCTCTCTTTCTCCCCCATTCTCTCCATCTCCCCCCCCCTCTCTCTCCATTTTCCATATTTCTCCCCTCTCCCTCTCTCTCTCTCTCTCTCTCTCCCCCTCTCTCTCTCTCCCCCTCTCTGCCATGAGACAAAGCCTAGGATGCAGTAGGTCAGTGGTTAGAGTATTTGACTGTGAACTAAGAGGTCCCATGTTCAAAGGTCCCTCCTGTCCAATACCTTGTGTGAGAAGCCCCAGTACCATCAACGATGAAGGCTGATGATCCAGAAGTGGTTCAAGGACCAGTATTCTGAGAGAGCATGTGAAGCACTGTCCACAACTCTTATTACATCATATTGGTTCTGGTTCTATATTCTCTCTGTATTCTGGTTCTATTCTCCCAGTGTTCTGATTCTATTCTGGTTCTGGTCCTCTGTCTCTCTCTATCCATTTCATGATAGATGCCCACAACCACTTCCTGTGTGTTACACACTTCCTGTGTGTTACACACTTCCTGTCACCCTTCCCTCTAAGCAGGACCTGAGGTCCTTCATGAAACTGCTGTTGAAGGAAAAAAAATCCTCCTCCCTCACCCTCCCTCCCTCTTTACCTCCCTCCCTCCTTCTCGCCCACCATCCTTCCCTCTCTATCCATCCATCCATCCTTTCCTCCATCTCTCTCTCTCTCCCTCACCTACCTCTTTCTCCTCTCCCTCCGGCTTTGTTGGTTAGTCACACGTATCCATTTAATCTTTCTTATTGTCTTTTTTGCTTCCTGTTGTCACTGAAGCAGACCTTTATGTTGCACAGCATCTTCCTGACTTGACACTCTTGAATGTTTAAAAATAGTAAAGTATTTTCTCACTTGTATATATATCAACTCACTTGACCACTAATGTCCCTGAACAAGAATAGTATGTATGAATGACGATGTGTGCACACACACTCACACACACACACACACACTCACACACACACACAGAGAAGAAAGAAGAGGAGGGGAGTGAGAGATTAGAGGAGAGGAGGAGAGTGTGTTGTAATCAGACAGGTGAGAGGAGAGAGGACAAGAGAGGGGGAGAGGAGAGAGGACAGGAGAGGGGAGAGGAGAGAGAACAGGAGAGGGGAGAGGAGAGAGGACAGGAGAGGGGAGAGGAGAGAGAGTGTTGTAATCAGACAGGTGAGAGGAGAGAGGACAGGAGAGGGGAGAGGAGAGAGAGTGTTGTAATCAGACAGGTGAGAGGAGAGAGGACAGGAGAGGGGGAGAGGAGAGAGAGTGTTGCAGCCAGACAGGTGAGAGGAGAGAGGACAGGAGAGGGGAGAGGGGAGAGGACAGGAGAGAGGACAGGAGAGGGGAGAGGACAGGAGAGGGGGAGAGGAGAGAGGACAGGAGAGGGGTGAGGAGAGAGGACAGGAGAGGGGAGAGGAGAGAGGACAGGAGAGGGGGGAGAGGAGAGAGGACAGGAGAGGGGGAGAGGAGAGAGTACAGGAGAGGGGGAGAGGAGAGAGGACAGGAGAGGGGAGAGGAGAGAGGACAGGAGAGGGGGAGAGAGGACAGGAGAGGGGAGAGGAGAGAGAGTGTTGCAGCCAGACAGGGGAGAGGAGAGAGGACAGGAGAGGGGAGAGGAGAGAGGACAGGAGAGGGGAGAGGAGAGAGGACAGGAGAGGGGGAGAGGAGAGAGGACAGGAGAGGGGAGAGGACAGGAGAGGGGAGAGGAGAGAGGACAGGAGAGGGGAGAGGAGAGAGGACAGGAGAGGGGGAGAGGAGAGAGGACAGGAGAGGGGAGAGGACAGGAGAGGGGGAGACGAGAGAGAGTGTTGCAGCCAGACAGGATGACAGAGCCTCCATATCCTGTTACTAATGACTGTGGTTATTGATGTGGACTCCACTGTAATCCTCCCAGCCCTGACAGCTGAAGGGGGATGAGGTCACAACCTTCCCAACCTGGCAAACCCGCCTAGCAGGCTTTAATAGAATTATTATTACCACTGGGTACACTAGACAGACAGACAGACAGGCAGGCAGAGTATGTAGTAGCAGTATAACAGAAAGGGGGGCTTCTCACCGAAGTGCTCTGCCGTGGGCTGGGCGTCCATCTCCTTCTCCAGACGCTGGGTGAGAGCCTCCAGCTGGAGCTCTGCTGCTGACGAGCCCTGCTCCGGGCTGCACGTGGAGGGGTCTGGCAGGGGCAGCCTGACAGCCCTGGGGGGCTGGGCCTGGGGCTGGGCCTGGACCTGGGGCTGGACCTGGGCATGGGGCTGGGCCTGGACCTGGGGCTGGACCTGGGCATGGGGCTGGACCTGGGCATGGGGCTGGACCTGGGCATGGGCATGGGGCTGGACCTGGACCTGGGCATGGGGCTGGACCTGGACATGGGGCTGGACCTGGGCATGGGCCTGGACATGGGGCTGGACCTGGACATGGACATGGGGCTGGACCTGGGCATGGGGCTGGACCTGGGCATGGGGCTGGACCTGGCATGGGGCTGGACATGGGGCTGGACATGGACATGGGGCTGGACCTGGACATGGGGCTGGACCCTGGGCATGGGCCTGGACATGGGGCTGGACATGGGGGCTTGGACATGGGGCTGGACATGGGGCTGGACATGGGGCTGGAGCATGGGGCTTGGGGCAATGGGGCTGGACCTGGGCATGGGCCTGGACATGGGGCTGGACATGGGGCTGGGACATGGGGCTGGACATGGGGCTGGACATGGGGCTGGGCCTGGGCTTGGGCACTGCAGACCACCTGTCCAGGGGTGGGCTGTGGGTACTCTGGAACAGGGGTTCTGGGTTGGGCCGACTATGGGAGGGAGGAGGAGGTGAGGCCGGGGAAGAGGGCTGCCACTTGGGCCGGGCTGTTGAGAGAGGACCAGGGCTCTGGGGCTGAGGCTGGGGCTGACCATTGTAACGGAGACCCTGTCTGGGTTGGAGGGTCTGGGGGCAGTGGAGGGAGGGGAGTAGGAGGCAAGAGGGCGGGGGTGTGACGGGGGCAGGCTGGGGCTGGGACTGAGGCTGGGGCTGAGGCTTGGGGCTGGGGCAGGTACAGCTCAACTCCTCCAGTGAAGGCACTCAGAGGCAGGGAGGGAATCAGGTCTGGTCTCCCTGTCATGGAGGACTCCCCAGCCCAGCCTCTCACAGCCCCGGCCCCGGCAGGGGGCCTCTGGAGGGGCCCAGGGGAGCTGGGAGCTGGGAGGGTACTGGAGAAGGAGGAGGAAGGAGAGTGGCGCTGGGGCTGTGGAGGCTGGGGCGGTGGAGGCTGGCTGCCCCCAGAAGAGGCTCCCTGAGGGGGCTGGTTAACCTGGGAGGAACCCCAGGCACCCGTAGGGCTGGCGGGGCCATGACCCCCATATGTGGGGACGGTGCGGGTCATGTTTCCAGAGCCGGGGACAGTCGTGGCGTGTTGTTGGTAAGAATGCGGCTCCAAACGCTCCTTGGTATCGTAGTTGTATGCTCTGGCCGGTTGCAACTTCGTGCTGGAGTCCTGAGTGCTGTTTCTGACCGTCGTAAGGTCCGTACTGGCTACCGGCAGCCGGCATGGGGCCAGAGAGAATCGGAGGTTTGGCCGCTGCTTCAGCCGCCCAGTCGGTAGCTATTGATAGGCGGGCCTGTCTTTGGTGTAAAACGTATGGTCGGTAACTCTGTGGTGACCCCCGTTCATTCTCACGGCCAGGCTGTTTTCGCCATTTCCTCTTTGCTGCTTCTGCATGTGGATTTTAGTCATTTTGGTGGCGAAGACTTTCCTGGTTTCTTCAAAGTCCGGGTTGTTCCCCGCGTCTCTCCTCATTCTGAACAGCCCGTCTCGAGACGCCTCGTACATGTTCAGGTTCTTCAATGAATTTACTCGCCTCAAGACCCAAATCGTCGTATTTATCCATTTTGAAGTGTCGTACAGTAGCCTAACTAACCCAATAGAATATAATGTAATATTTTACACAAAATATTAAAACAGAGGCTGAAGTTTTAAAATACTTAAAAACTAACGAAAAACTCAAGGAGCGGTTCAAATTCCGGTAGCTGATTAAAAAGAAAAGTTATTCATAGCACGCAAACTCGAAAGATTAAACTCCAAAGGTCCATCTGTCAGTCCTAAAGTAAAGGTTTACGGTCTACAGCCTAGAGCACCGTCACGGGTGCTTCCAACGTGGATCCTGAACAAGTTGAAGAACAGTTTGTCCCGGTGTTTCAACGGTCCCGGAGACTCCTTAGAATATAGGCTATTGGAAAAGTCACGAGAAGCGTATTCCTCGGTGAGCTTGTCCCGCTCTGCTCACAACAGGATGCAGTCTGGTTAGAAAGTCGGATCAGATAGCTCACGGTTCAAAACGGCCCCCTTTTAGCCCTCACTTAAGGCAAGCAGAAACGTCCATTCAACAACTTGATGTTAGTTTATTGTGTGGCAGCCGAAACGTCCCCGCTGATTGGTGAAAACGCACCGTGGGCCTAAATCCCTACGCAGTCTAACTTGTATTCATAAAATATAGAACTTTGACGTAGGCAACTGTTGACGGTGATACGTAACCGGAGATCTTGAGCGGAGTGAATAGGGACACCGTGGGACAGGCAGCGGTTAGTTTTTAAAGGAACAGTGATATGGAGATGACTGGGGTCAAGACGTGACGGTCTAGTCCGCACGCGCAACTGCGCAAGACCCACATACAGCATCTAAATCAGAGTGTATAAATCATGAGTAGCGAAATATAAAAGTCAACGGAATTAATTGTGTTAACACACCCTCGAAAAACACATCCAAACCTGAATCAAAAGATAAGCTTCCACAGGCCCTAATCTAGAATTCATAAAACTGTGATAGAACACTATGATAAAACGTCACTGAGAACAGCTTCCAGTGATAAGAGTGGGAAATATATACCTAGTAAACATAACACATACAATATAATATATAGGCTACTCCTTCCAGTCCCTGGTGTAAATAACCTTGAGCCCCCTTCCAGGATCCAGGAGCTTCATCAGTGTACCTGCCGACACCCCCGCCAACCCACCATCACACCATCACACCACCCTCTGTCCTCTCCCCATTATGGAGAAACTGACAGGGTCATGGTGGAGCTCTGGAAGTGTGTGTGTGATGGGTGGGGTAAGGATGGGGGTGTTAAGAGTCTTAACAAGTGCTCAATCACAGCCCCCTTATTCCAATGTTGTACGACCGAACACATCCCATAGTCTGCGCCTGGTAGCCGTGGAGACGGCTGAGGAAGTGTGGAGCTAGCATCTGTTTAATTACACCAGACTGTTTATACGTACCCCAGCCATCTGTAGTGGAGGAAGCCAGGGCCACAACACAGGCCGTGCGCAGATCTAGACCCTGGCCCTGGAGCGTTCTCACGCACATACAATCTCACCACCAGCCAATCGCAGGAGGACAAGACGCACGGCCAACTCAAGTTTGTTAGATGGGCCCTGCCACCTCTGAGGGAGACGAGGAGGGGGAGAGAGAGAGGGAGGGGAGAAAGAGGGAGGGAAATAGAAAGGAAGAGACAGAGCGAGAGAGAAAGGGAGGGAGAGAGAAACGTGAGAAAGAGGGAGAGAAAGAAGAGAGAGAGGGAGGGAGAAATAGAAAGGGAAACCACAAGGTTTTGGATGCTATTAAGCTCTTAACCACAGAGACAACCTCGTTAAACCCTGTTAGCTTCCTGGTCTTGGTGGAATAGTTACTCTTCAGACAGAAGCTGTCTACAACCACAAGCTTTTCACACTCCACTATTACTACTGGAGAGGTGGGGGAGAGGGGGGAGAAGGAGGTCTGGGAGGGGTGGATGAGGTAGAGGGGTAAGAAGGAGGGAGGATAGAGGGATGAGAAGGAGGTATGGGGGGGTGACGGGAGAGGGGATAGTGAGGTGGAGGGAGAGGGGAGGGGGGGTGAGGTGGGGGTGAGGGTGGAGCAAAGTATCCAGACTCATGAAGCTAGTCCAAGTGCTTTCAGGCTGGTGACTGAGACTGTGATACCAGGAAGTGAGTCCACACAGACTGCTGCCTCTTCAGTTACCTCTGGTAGCCATGGAAACTGCAGCTCTGGTGGAAGTGTCACATGACCCGGAGGGCAGTCACTGACACACATACTGACTGAGCTTTTCAGTATTGTTTGAATGGCTGTGGGGGGGATACTGTGCATGGGTCCCTGCCTGGGAAATGAGCTTCCATTTCACAAAGCCATGGAATGTGCTCTTATCCACAAGACCAGAGAGACTCGGAGACACCAGAGGTATGGAAGCAAATCAGTGACATCATTTGTTGAATTTTAAAAGGCTTTGAATACTTAATATTGAAATTTAATTTGTTGGTTTTCAATTCCCCTCTTTAAAATGGAAATATTATTATTATAATGTTTTTAATCAGATACAAAATTATAGGTTTGGAAATTTAGGTTGCTGTTTAGGTTGTGAAATTCAATAAAAATATAACAAAATTCAGAGCCACACAAATTCATATTGCAACATCAGGGATACCTAGGATAGGTATGACAATCGAGCCTGAATGCAGTCGAAACCATCTCACTTCTCCTAGAAGGGTCCAACTGCAGACCTCTCTCCTCAGGCCCCTCTCATCCAGGTGTAGCTGCAGGCAGTCATGCATGCAGATCAGTCATTACAATCACAGCCTGGGGTCTGAGGAGAGAGGTCCGGTCTGAGACAAGCAATACCATGGTACCCGGCCGGATGTTGCAATCAGAATATTCTTTTGGCTCCATATTTTGGGATATAAATTTCACCATTCGAGTTTGAGCAGCCTGAATTTTGTTTCTATTATTAATGAATTTTTGGGGATCTGAATTTTATATGTCAATGATTTACTTCTATACAGAGACACCAGGGGAGAGAGACTAGAGAGACCAGAGGAGACACCAGGGGCAGAGACTAGAGAGACCAGAGGAGACACCGGGCAGAGACTAGAGAGACCAGAGGAGAGACCAGGGGAGAGACTAGAGAAGACCAGAGGAGACACCATGGGAGAAACTAGAGAGAGACCAGAGGAGACACCAGGGGAGAGACTAGAGAGACCAGAGAGACACCAGGGCAGAGACTAGACAGACCAGAGGAGACACCAGGGGAGAGACTAGAGAGACCAGAGGAGACACCAGGGAGAGAACTAGAGAGAGACCAGAGGAGACACCAGGGAGAGACTAGAGAGACCAGAGGAGACACCAGGGGATAGGACTAGAGAGACCAGAGGAGACAACCAGGGGAGAGACTAGAGAGAAGGAGATCAACAGCAGGTAGCCTATTTCTAGGGCTGGTGAAGGGAGATCAGCAGCAGGTATTTCTAGGGCTGGTGAAGGGAGATCAGCAAGCAGCTACAGGAAGTGTGTCTGCCAGGAGCAGAGCTCTCGCTCCTTCACCCTCATTCCTGGTGTTCTCTTCCTGTTATTCTGTCTCCACTGAGAGCCATTTCCTGTCACCTGACGGCCAGAGAGAATGTGGGGTTAAAGGTCAGGGGCTGATGGCGGGAAAAAGGCACCCCCCTGTCCTCTGTTAACCCTCTCTTTGTTAACCCCTCTCTCAGTTCTCATTTTCTTTCTCTGTCTCCCGCCCAGTTTCTCTTCCTCTCTCTCCCAGTTTCTCTTCCTCTCTCCTCTCTCTCTCTCTCTCTCTCCAGTTCTCTCCTCTCTCTCTCTCTCTCTGTCTCCCGCCAAGTTTCTCTCCCGTCTCTCTCTCTGTCTCTCGCCCAGTTTCTCTCCCCGTCTCTCTCTCTCTGTCCTCTCTCCCCGTCTCTCTCTCTGTCTCATCGCCCAGTTTCTCTCCCCGTCTCTCTCTCTGTCTCTCGCCAGTTTCTCCTCCCCGTCTCTCTCTCTGTCTCTCGCCCAGTTCTCTCCCTGTCTCTCTCTCTGTCTCTCGCCCAGTTTCTCTCCCACGTCTCTCTCTCTCTCTCCCGTCTCTCTCTCTGTCTCTCGCCCAGTTTCTCCTCCCTGTCTCTCTCTCTCTGTCTCTGTCTGTCGCCCAGTATTCTCCTGGCGCTGACCCTGCACACAGTGTTCATGTCCACTCAGGAGACCCACTACACACATTCACACAGGAAGTGAGGTATCAACCCCACATTCACACAGGAAGTGAGGTATCAACCCCACATTCACACAAGGTGGTGTGTGTGTGCAGGGGTGGGGTGGGGGGGTGGTGTGTGTGTGTGTGCAGGGGTGGGTGTGTGTGTGTGCAGGGGTGGTGTGTGTGTGTGTGTGCAGGGGGGGTTCTGTAGAATCATTCTGGGTGAGTTATTTAAAGCAGCAACAGTGTATCCACAGCAACATACAGAGGGGCCAGTTACACTAAATATTATTGTTTGTTTTCTTCACGGCATTGCAGGTATTCACAGGCCAAAGACCATGTTTATAATTATTCAGACTCAACATTTAGAGGGGCCACAAAAGGGTCCAAGCTTGTTGTCACAGGGGCACCTCCCCCCCACTTCCCCCCCACCAGAACTGCCCCTGGGTATTGGGTGTCTAGGCTGTGGAGACAGTATCTCTGAGCAGAGAGGGTTTGAAGCTATAAAACACATGTTTAATAATACTAGTGACACATTCTTCAAGCAGATGCTCATATCCACAGTGACGTACAGGGAGGGTTCTGGAAGCAGGGCAGCGGAACACAATGGGTGTTCTAGAAGCCAAACAGAGCGTCACGTTCCATTCAGCTCTTACAGACACCCCCTGTGGTGCTCTGTAAACACACAGGGCCTGGCTGCCTCTCTGGCTGACTGGCTGGAGGGCTGACTGGCTGGCTGGAGGGCTGACTGGCGGGCTGGAGGGCTGACTGGCGGGCTGACTGGCTGGCTGACTAGCTGGCTGGCTGGCTGACTAGCTGGCTGGCTGGCTGACTAGCTGGCTGGCTGGAGGGCTGACTAACTGGCTGGCTGGCTGACTAACTGGCTGGCTGGCTGACTAGCTGGCTGGCTGGAGGGCTGACTGGCTGGCTGACTAGCTGGCTGGCTGGCTGACTAGCTGGCTGGCTGACTAGCTGGCTGGCTGGAGGGCTGACTGGCTGGCTGACTAGCTGACTGGCTGGCTGACTAGCTGGCTGGCTGACTAGCTGGCTGGCTGACTAGCTGGCTGGCTGGCTGGCTGACTAGCTGGCTGACTAGCTGGCTGACTGACTGGCTGACTAACTGGCTGGCTGGAGGGCTGACTAGCTGGCTGACTAACTGGCTGGCTGGAGGGCTGACTAGCTGGCTGGCTGGCTGACTAACTGGCTGGCTGGCTGGCTGACTAACTGGCTGGCTGGAGGGCCATGTATGGTGACAGAGGGAGCAGACACTGATAAGACTCAAAGAGGGGGGAGGGAGGGGGAGAGGGAAGAAAGAGATTTGGAAGAAGAGAGAGAGCAAGACAGAGAGTCAGACAAGAAAGAGCTAGACTTTCAAGAATGTCAAGAATTCCAGTTGCTTCAATGTTGACTCATTAACCACAAGCCAGGCTTAGAGACAGTATATATTTTATATAACTAGACATCCACCATAACGACAGTATCATCACTCTCCCATCATAAAAATAAATTAGTCCAACTATCCGCTTTGTGGTATAAAAACCCAGGACTCAAGAATGTCTCAGGAAGTCCTCTGGCTTCAGTGATTGACAGGAGGTTCCACCAATCCGTGGCATGGAGAGAGTGTCACTCCTCCAGGAGGAAGTTGATGAGGGCCGTCCGGGGGGACAGGATGGCTCTCTTTATGGGCCGGTTGCCAAGGAGACGCTGTCCGAGGGGGCTCTCCAGAACCAGCCGACGCACCTGCTCGGCATCCTGGGATACGAGGCGGGACACCGTGACGGTGCCACACAGCCTGTTGTTGATCTGGAGGGAGGAGGGGGAGGGGAGGGGGGAGAGAGGAAGAAAGAGGTGAGAGAGAGAGAGGTGGAGAGGAAAAGAGAGAGAAGGGGGGGGGAGGAGAGCAGAAGAGAGAGAGGGGGTGGAGGGGGTCAGAGAGGTCAATACTTATTAACTGTGTCAATGTTTGTGAGGGAGAGTGGGTCATCTGTGTGTGTGCGTATGTGTGGTGTGTGAGGTGTGTAAATCCCTCTGCTGTAAAGGACTCCATGTATATTGATTGTGTGTGCAATGTTCATCCACAGAGAGAGAGAGGCAGAGAGAAGTGGAGAGGGGGGCTCAGAGTGAGCGAGGGAGAGAGAGAGGGAAAGAACAAGGGAGAGTGAAGGAGTGAGGGAGAGAGTGAGGGAGAGTGAGGGAGGGAGAGAGAGAGTGAAGGAGAGGGAGAAAGAGAGGGAGAGAGAGAGTGAGGGAGGGATAGAGAGTGAAGGAGAGGGATAGAGAGAGGGAGAGAGAGAGGGAGGGATAGAGAGTGAAGGAGAGGGATAGAGAGTGAAGGAGAGGGATAGAGAGTGAAGGAGAGGGAAGGAGGGAGAGAGAGAGGTAGAGAGAGTGGGAGGGAAGGTGTATTGTGCCTTTAATCATTACCCACTTGTCTGTTTAAAGAGCTGAACTTTTGACATGAAGCTAAACACACACACCCATAGTAAACACACACACACACACGTACACACACGTACACATAAACTAAACACAGGCTCTGTAAATGACAGAGTGTGTGCCAAGCATAGACCCGTGACTGGGTTAAAGAGTACTGAGTGAAACTTAAAGTACATACAAAAGAGTTTGTGTGTGTCTCACCCTCACGGCCAGCTCCATGGTGTGTGTGTGTCTCACCCTCACGGCCAGCTCCATGGTGTGTGTGTGTGTGTCTCACCCTCACGGCCAGCTCCATGGTGTGTGTGTGTGTGTGTCTCACCCTCACGGCCAGCTCCATGGTGTGTGTGTGTGTGTGTGTGTCTCACCCTCACGGCCAGCTCCATAGTGTGTGTGTGTGTGTGTGTCTCACCCTCACGGCCAGCTCCATGGTGTGTGTGTGTGTCTCACCCTCACGGCCAGCTCCATGGTGTGTGTGTGTGTGTGTGTGTCTCACCCTCACGGCCAGCTCCATGGTGTGTGTGTGTGTGTGTCTCACCCTCACGGCCAGCTCCATGGTGTGTGTGTGTGTGTGTCTCACCCTCACGGCCAGCTCCATGGTGTGTGTGTGTGTGTGTGTGTCTCACCCTCACGGCCAGCTCCATGGTGTGTGTGTGTGTGTCTCACCCTCACGGCCAGCTCCATGGTGTGTGTGTGTGTGTGTGTCTCACCCTCACGGCCAGCTCCATGGTGTGTGTGTGTGTGTGTGTGTCTCACCCTCACGGCCAGCTCCATAGTGTGTGTGTGTGTGTGTCTCACCCTCACGGCCAGCTCCATGGTGTGTGTGTGTGTCTCACCCTCACGGCCAGCTCCATGGTGTGTGTGTGTGTGTGTGTGTCTCACCCTCACGGCCAGCTCCATGGTGTGTGTGTGTGTGTCTCACCCTCACGGCCAGCTCCATGGTGTGTGTGTGTGTGTGTCTCACCCTCACGGCCAGCTCCATGGTGTGTGTGTGTGTGTGTCTCACCCTCACGGCCAGCTCCATGGTGTGTGTGTGTGTGTGTCTCACCCTCACGGCCAGCTCCATGGTGTGTGTGTGTGTGTGTCTCACCCTCACGGCCAGCTCCATGGTGTGTGTGTGTGTGTGTGTGTCTCACCCTCACGGCCAGCTCCATAGTGTGTGTGTGTGTGTGTCTCACCCTCACGGCCAGCTCCATGGTGTGTGTGTGTGTCTCACCCTCACGGCCAGCTCCATGGTGTGTGTGTGTGTGTGTGTGTCTCACCCTCACGGCCAGCTCCATGGTGTGTGTGTGTGTGTGTGTGTGTCTCACCCTCACGGCCAGCTCCATGGTGTGTGTGTGTGTGTCTCACCCTCACGGCCAGCTCCATGGTGTGTGTGTGTGTGTGTGTGTCTCACCCTCACGGCCAGCTCCATGGTGTGTGTGTGTGTGTGTGTGTCTCACCCTCACGGCCAGCTCCATGGTGTGTGTGTGTGTGTGTGTGTCTCACCCTCACGGCCAGCTCCATGGTGTGTGTGTGTGTGTGTGTGTCTCACCCTCACGGCCAGCTCCATGGTGTGTGTGTGTGTGTGTGTGTCTCACCCTCACGGCCAGCTCCATGGTGTGTGTGTGTGTGTGTGTGTCTCACCCTCACGGCCAGCTCCATGGTGTGTGTGTGTGTGTGTGTGTCTCACCCTCACGGCCAGCTCCATGGTGTGTGTGTGTGTGTGTGTGTGTCTCACCCTCACGGCCAGCTCCATGGTGTCTGGGGAGTCCAGGTAGAGGGGATCCACGCTGGGCCAGGGCTGCTGCAGCACATCCTCCCCCCAGGACACACCAGGGCTGGGGGGCGTCCTGACCTGGCTCAGACCTGGGACACACACACACCATACAAAGACACACACCATACAGACACACACCATACAGACACACACCATACAGACACACACCATACAGACACACACCATACAGACACACACCATACAGGCACACACACAGACCACATATAGACATGAGTAACTCATGAGACTGAGACCATCTCCCAATAGATAAGAGAGTATCTGTCAACTCCCCACTCCCTCCCTCCCTCCCTCCCTCCCTCTCTCCCTCTCTCTCTCTCTCTCTCTCTCTCTCTCTCTCTCTCTCTCTCTCTCTCTCTCTCTCTCACTCACTCACTCACTCACTTCCCCTTCTCTCTCTCCCTCCCTCTCTCCCCCCCTTCTCTCTCTCCCTCACTACCCCCTTCTCTCTCTCTCTTCCTCCTTCTCTCTCTATTACTCTCTCCCTTTCTCTAAACAGTTGTTAGTCAACTCTGATATGACACCACACACACGCACGCACGCACACACACACACACACACGCAGTCCAATCAGATCCACTAACAGCAACCAATCCCCTGTCAGCCTTACAGACACCACATCCTGTCCAGTACATACCCCACAATCATTTACACCACCCTACACACACACACGTACGCACACACACTTCCTGTAAGATTCCCTGACTGAAGCTATCAGAGGGAGGATATGCTTTCCCAAAGAACTCCCCATAACCCACACACGTGTATATACATGTGTGTGTGTTTGGGTGTGCGTATATATGTATATGTGTGTGTATGTGTGTGTGTATAGGTGTGTGTGTGTGTGTTGGACCCACCAGCCCAGAGCTCAGATGCTAGGTGAGGAGCCATGGGAGCAGCCATCACCACCAGCGCTGCCAGAGCCTCTTCATACTCCACACTGTGCTGCACCACAGCAGCCGATGCACTCTGGAGACACACACACACACACACACACACGTACATACATAACACACACATACACACACAAGGTCAGTCCCATTGACACTCCTGAGGTGAGGTGGCCAGGGCGGTTGCCATAGCAGCGTGTACTCACAGACAGTGTGTTGGACAGCCCCATGAGCCGGGCGATGGCGGTGTTGACCTGGAAGTCCTCCGCAAGGTGACCTGTGACCTGGAAGTACAACACACCAGCTTATTTACACACAGGTTCATATATATGTACCAAGTTAAATACATGAGACACACTAATACTTATTAGGTGTGTTAACAACTATTTTATAAACACTTACTAATTATGCAACTTGTGATTAGTAATGCAAGTTATAACGCATTTACTAACTGTTAGTTAAGGCTTTAGCATGACCTAATCTAAACTATCTATGCCTTATTAAACATTTTGAAGAAATGTTTAAAAAGGCATAGGTAACAGAAGGCATAGGTAACAAAAGGCATAGGTAACAAAAGGCATAGGTAACAAAAGGCATAGGTAACAAAAGGCATAGGTAACAAAAGGCATAGGTAACAAAAGGCATAGGTAACAAAAGGCATAGGTAACAAAAGGCATCCATGGTAACATCTAGTCAGGTTGAATGGATACTCTTGCTGTCTCCATGTTAACCTCTAGTCAGGGTGAATGGATACTCTTGCTGTCTCCATGGTAACCTCTAGTCAGGGTTAATGGCTATTGTTCCTGTCTCCATGGTAACCTCTAGTCAGGGTGAATGGCTACTGTTCCTGTCTCCACGGTAACCTCTAGTCAGGGTGAATGGCTACTGTTCCTGTCTCCACGGTAACCTCTAGTCAGGGTGAATGGCTACTGTTCCTGTCTCCAAGGTAACCTCTAGTCAGGGTGAATGGCTACTGTTCCTTTCTCCACGGTAACCTCTAGTCAGGGTGAATGGCTACTGTTCCTGTCTCCACGGTAACCTCTAGTCAGGGTGAATGGCTACTGTTCCTGTCTCCACGGTAACCTCTAGTCAGGGTGAATGGCTACTGTTCCTGTCTCCACGGTAACCTCTAGTCAAAGTGAATGGCTACTCTTGCTGTCTCCACGGTAACATCTAGTCAGGGTAATTGGATACTATTCCTGTCTCCATCGTAACTTCAAGTCAGGTTTGGGTATATTCCTCCGTGAAACGTTAGTAAGTTAGACAATAGAGGTTATGAGGCTACAGGTCAGAGGTTGAAGGTCAGAGGTTGGTGGGAGGGTCTGGGGGAGGGTCTGGGGGGAGGGTCTGGGGGGAGGGTCTGGGGGGAGGGTGATGCTGAGCAGATCAGAGGACAGTGGAGGCTTCCAGCTTGGCTATTTATAAAGTGTGAGAGACTTGAAAGTGGACCTAAAATCAATTTCCCTCCTCCGCTCCTTGCAGCGTGTCTGGTGAGAGGGAAGCTGGCCGGGGGAGAGAGCGAGAGCGGGAGCGAGAGCGATGGCTTCCTCTGTAGACGTAGATCACGAGGGAGTGGGGGGGGGGGGGGGGGGGGATGAACATCAAAGTACTCATTGTGGATTAACAAGACAATGGCAGACTAACCGAACTACAGATATGCCCACCCACCCACCCACCCATCTGTCTAATATGACATTAACAAGGTATTTTTTAATTTACAATCTTAATATATTGAATATTGATCCCATCAGTGACCTCTACTGGTCAACATCAGTAGTACACCAAATAAATAACTTCACTTTCATTCTCTTGGTTTGTCATGTCACTGTCCACATACATTTAGCTAGACAGGGAGCTGTGTTCTAGATGGTTATATACATCTAGCTTCACAGGGAGCTGTGTTCTAGAAGGTTATGTTTTGCTGCTGTTGTGGAAGAAAGTAGTTTTGCTATGTTGTAAGAAGGGTATGTAGTTATGTTAGAAGGTAAGAAGGTTGCTGTTGTGTAGCTACCTGCTGAACAGTGTAGTTGGTGTTGTGTTACCTGCTGA
>CM042871.1:1913749-1926249 GCA_023658055.1 Thaleichthys pacificus | reverse complement strand
TACTCCTCTCCACAGGAGAAACAAACAGGGAGAATGGAGTGTTACTCCTCTCCACAGGAGAAACAAACAGGGAGAATGGAGTGTTACTCCTCTCCACAGGAGAAACAAACAGGGAGAATGGAGTGTTACTCCTCTCCACAGGAGAAACAAACAGGGAGAATGGAGTGTTACTCCTCTCCACAGGAGAAACAAACAGGGATAATGGAGTGTTACTCCTCTCCACAGGAGAAACAAACAGGGAGAATGGAGTGTTACTCCTCTCCACAGGAGAAACAAACAGGGAGAATGGAGTGTTACTCCTCTCCACAGGAGAAACAAACAGGGAGAATGGAGTGTTACTCCTCTCCACAGGAGAAACAAACAGGGAGAATGGAGTGTTACTCCTCTCCACAGGAGAAACAAACAGGGAGAATGGAGTGTTACTCCTCTCCACAGGAGAAACAAACAGGGAGAATGGAGTGTTACTCCTCTCCACAGGAGAAACAAACAGGGAGAATGGAGTGTTACTCCTCTCCACAGGAGAAACAAACAGGGAGAATGGAGTGTTACTCCTCTCCACAGGAGAAACAAACAGGGAGAATGGAGTGTTACTCCTCTCCACAGGAGAAACAAACAGGGAGAATGGAGTGTTACTCCTCTCCACAGGAGAAACAAACAGGGAGAATGGAGTGTTACTCCTCTCCACAGGAGAAACAAACAGGGAGAATGGAGTGTTACTCCTCTCCACAGGAGAAACAAACAGGGAGAATGGAGTGTTACTCCTCTCCACAGGAGAAACAAACAGGGAGAATGGAGTGTTACTCCTCTCCACAGGAGAAACAAACAGGGAGAATGGAGTGTTACTCCTCTCCACAGGAGAAACAAACAGGGAGAATGGAGTGTTACTCCTCTCCACAGGAGAAACAAACAGGGAGAATGGAGTGTTACTCCTCTCCACAGGAGAAACAAACAGGGAGAATGGAGTGTTACTCCTCTCCACAGGAGAAACAAACAGGGAGAATGGAGTGTTACTCCTCTCCACAGGAGAAACAAACAGGGAGAATGGAGTGTTACTCCTCTCCACAGGAGAAACAAACAGGGAGAATGGAGTGTTACTCCTCTCCACAGGAGAAACAAACAGGGAGAATGGAGTGTTACTCCTCTCCACAGGAGAAACAAACAGGGATAATGGAGTGTTACTCCTCTCCACAGGAGAAACAAACAGGGATAATGGAGTGTTACTCCTCTCCACAGGAGAAACAAACAGGGATAATGGACTCGGCATCGACTAATGATGTTGATTACCTGGTGCTAAAATGTAATGAAAATGTTTGTCGTATGATCAGTATCATGTGTATTTGTTTTTCTCCTGTAGCGCGAATTAGTTTAGTACTTGAAAAATGTACTCGCTAAATCACGTTGTGCTTGATGTGCTATGGTCAGGTTCTTCAAAACCCCCCTGAAATATTCATCAGAATTATTCACAATTTTGTGCTGTTTATTCATGTCTTGTCCAGTATGCAAAGGCCTTAACAAACAAGATCTCTGAGAACTTAACAGAACAATGGGTGAGGGGCTTCTGGGTGATAGAGTTATAGAAGTAGAGAAGATAAGCCACACACACACAAACACACACACACACACACAAACACACACAGGAAGTCCTCCCACCATGCCAGACTATAATAAGGCTGATGCCAACGGGATGAGGAAAGCGCTTGGAGGTTGCCTAGCAACAAGGCAAAGGTGTATTTGTGGGTTAATATTTTGAAAACCAGGTGCCATTTGATTGCAGCTATAACACTGTGTCTGTGTTTCTGAGTATGTATGTGTGTCTGTATGAATGTGTGTGTGTATATGTGTGTGTATATGCGTGTATGTGTGTGTGTGTGTACGTGTCTGTAAGTGAGTGTGTCCGTGTGTGTGTGTGTGTGTGTACAGTACAGTAGACAGGAAATTACTTTTTCAAGGACGACAGATAAAACCGCCTCTCATCAACCTGCTGGTGTCCTCAGCCTCTCATCAACCTGCTGGTGTCCTCAGCCTCTCATCAACCTGCTGGTGTCCTCAGCCTCTCATCAACCTGCTGGTGTCCTCAGCCTCTCATCAACCTGCCCTGCTGGTGTCCTCAGCCTCTCATCAACCTGCCTGCTGGTGTCCTCAGCCTCTCATCAACCTGCTGGTGTCCTCAGCCTCTCATCAACCTGCTGGTGTCCTCAGCCTCTCATCAACCTGCTGGTGTCCTCAGCCTCTCATCAACCTGCTGGTGTCCTCAGCCTCTCATCAACCTGCTGGTGTCCTCAGCCTCTCATCAACCTGCCTGCTGGTGTCCTCAGCCTCTCATCAACCTGCCCTGCTGGTGTCCTCAGCCTCTCATCAACCTGCTGGTGTCCTCAGCCTCTCATCAACCTGCCCTGCTGGTGTCCTCAGCCTCTCATCAACCTGCCCTGCTGGTGTCCTCAGCCTCTCATCAACCTGCCCTGCTGGTGTCCTCAGCCTCTCATCAACCTGCCCTGGTGGTGTCCTCAGCCTCTCATCAACCTGCTGGTGTCCTCAGCCTCTCATCAACCTGCCCTGCTGGTGTCCTCAGCCTCTCATCAACCTGCTCTGCTGGTGTCCTCAGCCCTCTCATCAACCTGCTGGTGTCCTCAGCCTCTCATCAAACCTGCCCTGCTGGTGTCCTCAGCCTCTCATCAACCTGCCCTGCTGGTGTCCTCAGCCTCTCATCAACCTGCTGGTGTCCTCAGCCTCTCATCAACCTGCCCTGCTGGTTGTCCTCAGCCTCTCATCAACCTGCTGGTGTCCTCAGCCTCTCATCAACCTGCCCTGCTGGTGTCCTCAGCCTCTCATCAACCTGCTGGTGTCCTCAGCCTCTCATCAACCTGCCCTGCTGGTGTCCTCAGCCTCTCATCAACCTGCCCTGCTGGTGTCCTCAGCCTCTCATCAACCTGCCCTGCTGGTGTCCTCAGCCTCTCATCAACCTGCCCTGGTGGTGTCCTCAGCCTCTCATCAACCTGCTGGTGTCCTCAGCCTCTCATCAACCTGCCCTGCTGGTGTCCTCAGCCTCTCATCAACCTGCTCTGCTGGTGTCCTCAGCCTCTCATCAACCTGCTGGTGTCCTCAGCCTCTCATCAACCTGCTGGTGTCCTCAGCCTCTCATCAACCTGCCCTGCTGGTGTCCTCAGCCTCTCATCAACCTGCTGGTGTCCTCAGCCTCTCATCAACCTGCTGGTGTCCTCAGCCTCTCATCAACCTGCCCTGCTGGTGTCCTCAGCCTCTCATCAACCTGCTGGTGTCCTCAGCCTCTCATCAACCTGCCCTGCTGGTGTCCTCAGCCTCTCATCAACCTGCCCTGCTGGTGTCCTCAGCCTCTCATCAACCTGCCCTGCTGGTGTCCTCAGCCTCTCATCAACCTGCCCTGCTGGTGTCCTCAGCCTCTCATCAACCTGCCCTGCTGGGTGTCATCATGGTCCTCAGCCTCTCATCAACCTGCCCTGCTGGTGTCCTCAGCCTCTCATCAACCTGCCCTGCTGGTGTCCTCAGCCTCTCATCAACCTGCCCTGCTGGTGTCCTCAGCCTCTCATCAACCTGCTGGTGTCCTCAGCCTCTCACCACCAAAGGTAAGGAGAGGTGAAGAGAGGGGAGGAGAGGTGAGGAAAGAGGAGAGATGAGGAGAGAGGAGAGGTGAGAAAAGATCAGGAGAGATGAGGATGGGAGAGGTGAGGAGAGATGAGGAGAAGTGAGGAGTAAGTTTATTAATTAGATCTATACTAGGGACCAGGTATTGTGTAGTTGATGACCAGGGACCAGGTGGTGACCAGGGACCAGGTGGTAACCAGGGACCAGGTGGTGACCAGGGACCAGGACACCATGACAGCAGCATGGTCTTTATTCCAGGAGGAATCCCCACATGGATGAGAGGCTCTCATCACAAGATCATAATCACCGCCTCTTCTCACAGCACCAACACTTTCCCTGCGATGACTCACTGTCCGTCGGCAGAGGTGTGTGTGTGGGTGAGTGTGTGTGTGAGTGTGTGCAGGAGGCGTTCCCTCTTACACAATGTTCTCCATCACCAGAGTGTTCCCGTCCCAGCTGTCACTCTTTACAGAGCAGCTTCCTGGATCACAGCCCATCCAATCACAGCCCCTCCACAACCAGCCAATCACAGCGCTTCCACAACCAGCCAATCACAGCCCCTCCACAACCAGCCAATCACAGCCCCTCCACATCCATCCAATCACAGCCCCTCCACAACCATCCAAGCACAGCCCCTCCACAACCAGCCAATCACAGCCCCTCCACAACCATCCAATCACAGCCCCTCCACAACCAGCCAATCACAGCGCTTCCACAACCAGCCGATCACAGCCCCTCCACAAACAGCCAATCACAGCCCAAACTTAAAGGGAACTCAACTCAATATCTGGATATGGTTTGTTGTTATTTCTTCAGTTTGCATTTCCCTCAAAAAGCGCTTGCTGACTTGCATGTCATTAACATATCATTTGCATCCATATCAGATTAACTGTCCAGGGTCAGGGCCAAGTGCAGGTAAGGGTGGCATTAGGACCAGGTGAGGGGGTCTCACCTGGGTCAGGGGGGTCTCACCTGGGGCAGGGGCAGTTGACCCAGTCATGGGCCCCCTCCAGAGGTGACCCCCCCCTGCCGGAGAGGGAGGCCAGCCTGGGCAGGGCAACCGGGAGCTCTTCCTCCGGCACCGGCACCGGACCACAACTCCCACAATGCACCATGGGGATGGGCGTGCCCCAGTACCGCTGCCGGGAAATCAGCCAATCCCTGAGCTTGGAACTGGTCAGGTGGCCTCCCACTTTCCTCTCTCTGGCCTTCTGGGTAATGGAGTCAAAGGCCTTCTCTCTGGTGAGACCTGAGTACTACAGAAACACAGATAGAGAGAAAGACGAGATATGATGAAAGAAAGATATCAAGAAATACATGAAGAATATATGTCAAAGTAGTCAAATGCATGCATTCATGTATATCAATATTTAAGCAAGTTTGTGTGTGTATTTAAGTAAGGTTATATGCATGCATGTATGTATTTCAGTTAGTTAGTATGCATGTGTGTGTGTATTTCCATGTATACGACATACAGGATCAGAGGATCTACAGACCTCAGCAGAGTTGATGAGTGTCTGTGTGTCGTCATGGTGCCTCTTCAGAACAGGCTGCCAGCGCAAACCCAGAGCTGTAGCTACACACACATCCTCCTCGCTACTGTCTGGGATACCTGGACACACACACGTACACACACACACAGATGGACACACCTTGTATTAGAATGTGACACCTTTGTAGAGATGATACAGTACAGGGTGGTTTTTACCCAGAGCATGCTGGGATATGTGACCCAGAGCATGCTGGGATATGTGTGATGTGAGACAAACACCTCCAGGTGGGAGCTGTTAATCCCCAGAGAGAGAGTGTGTGTGTGTGTGAGAGTGTGTGTGTGTGTGTGTGTGTGTGTGTGTGTGTGTGTGTGTGGGGGGGGGGGACAGGGACAAACACAACCACAGTGGGATACATAAGACACATGACACACACACAATACACACCTAGACTTACCTATGACAGTGTCTAGATGGCCATCGAACTGCTCCTTGTGTGAGATGATGAGGGGTACTTCCTGTCCGGTGAACAGGTTGTGTGCTGTGACCTCTGTCAGGCAGTCTACAGGTCAGAGGTCAGGGGTCAGGGGTGGCAGAAGGCGCTCCCTGGTGCCTCACTAGCAACACAACTTCACACACACACGCACACACACACACACACACGCATACACACACACACACACACGCGC
The DNA here is from genome assembly GCA_023658055.1 of Thaleichthys pacificus. Taxonomy (NCBI): domain Eukaryota; kingdom Metazoa; phylum Chordata; class Actinopteri; order Osmeriformes; family Osmeridae; genus Thaleichthys; species Thaleichthys pacificus. The sequence goes on along the minus strand of CM042871.1, from coordinate 1,920,452 downwards.
ACACACACACACACACACACACACACACACGCACACACACACACACACACGCACACACACACACACACACACACACACGCACACACACACACACACACACACGCACACACACACAGTGCTGGAGGTAACACTGCCTTATTTTCTCTCTCTCACTCTCTATAATAATATAATTGCATAATTGCAGAGACAACAGGCAAAAGCAAATGTAACATGTTTGTGATTCACTAACCAGCCCCCCCCCCCCCCCCCACACACACACACACACACAGACAGACAGACAGGTGCATGCCTGCGCCGGGCTGCAGGGCTGCCTCCAGCAGGGGGCGCAGAGGGCTGTTCCCATGCAGCAGCCTGTGGGAGGGCAGGAGGGCCAGGTAGGCCGCCCCGAACACGGCCTCTGGGCTGGGGGTGTAGCCAGCTACGGTCTCCCCTGCATCCTGCCCATCCACCTGGGGGAGGGGGGGGGGGGGACAGCAGAGAGAGGAGTCACGTAAAACTATCTTACTGTGAACCACATAAGCAGGTCATCTCTGAAAAATATTCTTTGGTTGGTCAGCAGGGATGATGTCATAGTGGCTATATGGTGACATCATGTATGATGTCATAGTGGGCACTTAGTGACATCTAAAATATTATGTCATCGTGGGTACATTGTGACCTAATAGAGATTATGTCATAATGGGTACATAGCAACCTAATACAGATGATGTCATACCCACTATGACATAGTGGGTATATGGCAGCCTATTAGAGATTATATCATAGTGGGTACATAGCAACCTAATAGAGATAATGTCATAGTGAGTACATAGCAACCTAATAGAGATAATGTCATAGTGAGTACATAGCAACCTAATAGAGATAATGTCATAGTGAGTACATAGCAACCTAATAGAGATAATGTCATAGTGAGTACATAGCAACCTAATAGAGATGAGATAATGTCATAGTGAGTACATAGCAACCTAATAGAGATAATGTCATAGTGAGTACATAGCAACCTAATAGAGATGTCATAGTGAGTACATAGCAACCTAATAGAGATAATGTCATAGTGAGTTCATAGCAACCTAATAGAGATGATGTCATAGTGAGTACATAGCAACCTAATAGAGATTATGTCATAGTGAGTACATAGCAACCTAATAGAGATTATGTCATAGTGGGTACATAGCAACCTAATAGAGATAATGTCATAGTGGGTATATGGGGTCTAGGTTTGGTTTGAACATTGGTGTGGACAAAGCTTTTCTATTACCCTATAGGCTAACACTTCCCCTGCTCTGCTCCTATTGGTGGAGATGTTTCAACAGTCTTATGACGGTAGGGTCCACCCCTAAACCTAGAGACTTGTCTCATGCATGTCTCATGTCTGACTGCATGTCTCATGTCTGACTGCATGTCTCATGTCTGACTGCATGTATGTCTCATGTCAGACTGCATGTCTCATGTCAGACTGCATGTCTCATGTCTGACTGCATGTCTCATGTCTGACTGCATGTCTCATGTCAGACTGCATGTCTCATGTCAGACTGCATGTCTCATGTCAGACTGCATGTCTCATGTCTGACTGCATGTCTCATGTCAGACTGCATGTCTCATGTCTGACTGCATGTCTCATGTCAGACTGCATGTCTCATGTCTGACTGCATGTCTCATGTCTGACTGCATGTCTCATGTCTGACTGCATGTCTCATGTCTCATGTCTGACTGCATGTCTCATGTCAGACTGCATGTCTCATGTCAGACTGCATGTCTCATGTCTGACTGCATGTCTCATGTCTGACTGCATGTCTCATGTCTGACTGCATGTCTCATGTCTGACTGCATGTCTCATGTCTCATGTCTGACTGCATGTCTCATGTCAGACTGCATGTCTCATGTCAGACTGCATGTCTCATGTCAGACTGCATGTGTCTGCATCTACTGAAGCACTCTGCCAGGCTTAGTCCTGATTTATGAGACCCGCGCGCCCACACACACACCACTTTCTCTCTCACTGATACACACACCCCCAGACTCCCTCCCTCCCTTCCCCTCTCTCTCCCACACACACACCGTCTGTCTATCACAGGGATGGAATAAGATTTAAATAAGGAAGCCATTGCCTAACCTTCTCAATGTCCTGCATGTGTGTGGATGTGTGTGGTATCAGAGGTGAGGGAGTGAAGACGTCCTAGGCGACTCACCACAAACACTCACCACTCCGACGCCTTTAAGACAGTTCAAAGGAGTCTGATTTTCTCTGCCTCATGTTTGGGTAAATTGCTGCTTTCAAACCGTCATGCGGGCTGAATGAAAATCAATCACTTGTCAACTACAACTACGTGGCAACTACACTGTGAGTCAAACTAGGAGCATCTTCAAGCAGAGGGGGGAGGAAGAGAGGGTGGAGAAGGAGAGGTGGAGAAGGAGAGGAGGATGAGAGGGAGGGGGAGAAGGAGAGGAGGATGAGAGAGGGAGGGGGAGAAGGAGAGGAGGATGAGGCAAACCTTGAGTTGGAAGTCGAAGTTGCATCCGGAACATTCTCCTATCCAGTTAGCCTGCATGGCCTTCACCCCATACCACTCTGGGAGCTCAGCCAGGGCATCCAGGAGGGCCTAGGAGACAGGATACATCATGAGGAGACAGGAGACTAGCACTGAGGATACATCATGAGGAGACAGGAGACTAGCACTGAGGATACATCATGAGGAGACAGGAGACTAGCACTGAGGATACATCATGAGGAGACAGGAGACTAGCACTGAGGATACATCATGAGGAGACAGGAGACTAGCACTGAGGATACATCATGAGGAGACAGGAGACTAGCACTGAGGATATATCATAGTTGGCTGTATGGCTGACAATGTCTGTTTGACTAACTGGCTGGATGGATTTTAAAGGACTCTTTCATAGCCAAGCCAATTAAATGGAATAAAGCAGCTTTCTAGATGTGTGTGTGTGAAGCAGACAAAATATCTTTCTAAATCTCCACCTCTGGCCAGCCTACTTTCATGGACTTTACAAAGCAAAGCAATCTCTCTCTCGCTCGCTCTCTCCCATCTAAACCCTTTTATAGGCACTCTGACACACACACTCCCTTGCTATCTCTCTTACTGTGTGACATTCTACCAATCACATATTTCTGAATCTTTCTCACACAGTGGTTTTGAAACAGGATACTATGCATGACAAGACAAGGCCAGAAACACACAGAAACACACAGAAACACACAGCTGGTCTCCAGAGATGAGAACGGAGCTCTCTCTCTCTCATCCCTCTCTCTCTCATCCCTCTCTCTCTCTCATCCCTCTCTCTCTCTCTCATCCCTCTCTTTCTCTCTCATCTCTCGATCTCTTTCTCTCTCTCTCAGTGCTGCTTGTAGTGAGGGGGGATTGTTAGTGTTGCCCAGACTGTGATTGGCTAGAGCAAGCTTGGGAGGGATGGGAGCTAACAGGTAGTGATGGAGACAGAGAGAGACAGAGAGAGACAGAGACAGAGAGAGACAGAGAGAGAGAGAAAGAGATGAGACAGAGAGAGATGAGAGAGAGGCAAGACAGAGAGAGAGATGAGACAGAGAGAGGCCAGAGAGAGTGAGTGTGACAGAGAGAGTGAGAGTGTGATAGAGAGAGGCAAGAGAGAGTGAGAGTGTCATAGAGAGAGAGTGAGACAGAGACAGAGAGAGTGAGAGAGAATGCTCCTCACTTTCCTCCAGAAACACAATCAATGATTCCACATAAAAATAAATCGTCTTAACTGAAAAAAAGTGTCTCCACCAGTCTCCATGGCAACTAAACAAAGCTATAAAATGCCAATGTCAATAAAATGAATGTTGCCAAGGTCTGTGTGTGTGGCGTGTGTACATGTGTGTGTGTGAGTATTCTTTATACATGAAAAAAACAGTGGAAGCGTAACAGACTGATGGAGTGGCTGTGTGACCTGGGGCCAGTTCTGCGAAGCAGGGTTTGAGGTTGATGAGGTAACTCCAGGTTTAACCCTGGGTTTGAGGTTGATGAGGTAACTCCAGGTTTAACCCTGGGTTTGAGGTTAATGAGGTAACTCCAGGTTTAACCCTGGGTTTGAGGTTGATGAGGTAACTCCAGGTTTAACCCTGGGTTTGAGGTGAATGAGGTAACTCCAGGTTTAACCCAGGGTTTGAGGTTAATGAGGTAACTCCAGGTTTAACCCTGGGTTTGAGGTTGATGAGGTAACTCCAGGTTTAACCCTGGGTTTGAGGTGAATGAGGTAACTCCAGGTTTAACCCAGGGTTTGAGGTTAATGAGGTAACTCCAGGTTTAACCCTGGGTTTGGGGTGAATGAGGTAACTCCAGGTTTAACCCTGGGTTTGGGGTGAATGAGGTAACTCCAGGTTTAACCCTGGGTTTGAGGTTGATGAGGTAACTCCAGGTTTAACCCTGGGTTTGAGGTTGATGAGGTAACTCCAGGTTTAACCCTGGGTTTGAGGTGAATGAGGTAACTCCAGGTTTAACCCAGGGTTTGAGGTTGATGAGGTAACTCCAGGTTTAACCCAGGGTTTGAGGTTGATGAGGTAACTCCAGGTTTAACCCTGGGTTAGAGGTTTATGAGGTAACTCCAGGTTTAACCCTGGGTTTGGGGTGAATGAGGTAACTCCAGGTTTAACCCTGGTTTGGGGTTCATTCAGCTGAAAGAATAAAGCTCAAATTGTCCATCACACCACAAAGACACATTCATTTAATGGAAACACAGTACTGTAGTTATGGTCAGATCCATGTCTACTCGTGTCTTAAAGATGGAGCAGTGATCAATTAACTTATGCATTCACATTGTGTGCAATGTTTTCAGGTTTCCTTGGCAACGGTATTGCTCTTAGCTTGGATAATAAACTCCTCAAAAAAAGTTCAGAAACGTTTATTTCGGTCGATTATTCCTCCCCTTCAATAAAACCAATTGGTATTGTATTTTATATCATTGGAAAGCCTGATTAGTCATCTTTACAACGAGATACAACTTGCAAGGATCGTGCATTCGGGGAATGAGCAACACAGCTAACCGTGTGGGTAGTGGCCCAAAATCTTTTCCCAAAATCCCCTGCAATATTCTTCTGTTGGTATTCACTCTCGTTGTGAGTAGCTTGGTGGATTGGATAATTGCACTCTCCCACAGTTATAAGGAAAAACAACACATATTGGTCATTTTTACACTTTATTCATTTTACACTGTCAGGGACCTCAGTAGCATGTGGAAGATCCATAGCAGCCACAACAGCTTGGCACCTCCTCCTCATGCTGGTCACCAGCCTGGTCGCACACTGCTGTGGGATGGCATCCCATTCCTCAACCAGGACTTGTCGCAAGTCAGCCAGCATGTTTGCGTTGGTCACTCTGGCACGTACTGCACACCCAAGCTGATCCCACTTGAAGCTCAAAATGAGAGTGAATACCAACAGAAGAATATTGCAGGGGATTTGGGGAAAAATCTGTGCCGCTACCCACACGGTTAGCTGTGTTGCTCATTCCACGAATGCACGATCCTTACAAGTTGTACCTCGTTGTAAAGGTGACTAATCAGGCTTTCCAACGATATAAAATACAATACCAATTGGTATTATTGAAGGGGAGGAATAATCGACCAAAATAACGTTTCCAAACTTTTTTTTTAGGAGTTTATATAAAAATTCTTCATATTTGTTTAATATTATAGTTTGCTCATCCTGCTCTGACAGACTATGGTTGTCTTAAGTAAGGTGCTCTGGTAGACTATAGTTGTCTTGTGCAAGGTATGCTCTGGTAGACTATAGTTGTCTTGTGCAAGGTATGCTCTGGTAGACTATGGTTGTCTTGTGTAAGATATGCTCTGACAGACTATCGTCCATGTTTGTAATTGGTTAAAAGCAGCAGACACCCCTTGCGTCTGCGTGAGCGCGCTCATGACAACACCTGGGGTGAGTTAACAAGTTGATGGGTCACCGCTTTACATGATTGTGGTCGTTAGTCTTCGTGAAGACAGCTAATTCAAAGTTATCCCGGGCATGTAGAACCTGCTTCATAGTACAGAGTACAGGCCCCCTGGTTTGTGGTTCACATGTGATGTGGTTCACATGTGATGTGGTTCATATGTGATGTGGTTCATAATGTGGTTCACATGTGATGTGGTTCATATGTGATGTGGTTCATAATGTGGTTCACATGTGATGTGATGAGGGAGGGAGGGGGGGTGTGGGTGAGAGGGGGGGGGTGAGTAAGCGTGAAGAGGGACCCTCCAGAGAGAGGTGCATGATGGGAGTGTATATTAGCACAGCATCAGAAATGTAGCTCGCATTCAGCAACGCACTCAAGGAGAAGCAAACACACACTCTAACGCACGCATACACATTTAGTCATTTAGCAGACGCTTTTATCCAGAGCGACTTACAGTAACAGGGACATTCCCCTGCATTCCCATACACACACACATACACACACAAATACACACTGTATACAAGTGAACATAATAGTGGTTATATGAACTCCAATTACAGTGTTCCTGTGGATCCTTTCAAGACATGACCCCTCCTCTCTTCTTCTTCTCCCTCCCTCCCTCCCTCCCTCCCTCCCTCCCTCCCTCCCTCCCTCCCTCCCTCCCTCCCTCCCTCCCTCCCTCCCTCCCTCCTCTCTGTCTGTTCCACTGAAGTGAGACTGACAGGAAGTCACTGATGCAGAGGGGTGATCAGTCTCCCAGCTACACTTCATACATGAGA